>JAESUZ010000777.1:0-19416 GCA_017311185.1 Proteles cristata cristata
CTTCTTGTAAATGTCATGAGCTTTCAAAAAACATGGAAAAAAGACTGATCTTTAAAAGAATATGGTCTGTAATGAAAGAATGCTATTAAGGTACACAGATTGGAGAATCAGAACAGGTGTGTCGATGACTATTCCTCCCAACATGAAGAAATTAACTTGAGGATGATTTATCACTATGGGATTTTATTGTGCATGTGTATTTCTCAAGTCTCAGAGAAAGTAGTCAAAAATAGCTTATTATTGGCCTGGATTAAGATTAGCTTTAAATAGAAGTATGAAAAAAATAAATGTAAGTATTTTCATTTAAAGACATACCATTCCTATCCCACAACCCCTTTATTAATTCTAGAGTAGGGTTAGTTCAAATCCATCCAAATATGAGGTTTTAAAAAGTGATAAAGTTAGAAATGGGCATATATTCAGATACCTCTGACTTAGGAATTATCATACACATGTTAGTATATTAAATTACCATTTAAATTTGAACATTGGACATACTATTTTCACAGCAACTGAAAATTACTTTTTAATGTCATACTAACTACTTAGAAATGCTTTAAAAGAGTGCTGGGTTATTCGAATTACTTATTTACAGCAATTTTGACATGATGTCTAATATCATTATAGTGTTTTACAATCAGAACATAAATGAAAAGTGATCCTTTAAATTGATTTTCTAGAATGCATTTCTCTGTATTTGCTGTCAATCCTCATTAGATGAGCAATTTTTATGGTACACTGCAACATGACAAAAATGATGAAAATAATACTTCCCACCTGCTAATGACAACTTTCTTCCAACTCCAGGAAGAAGAAATACATATAAACCAAAATTAGCATGTTAAAGAAGATGCAATATAATAAATGACAGCAAAATAGGAGAAAGAAGCAAGAACAATGTGGATGGAAAAGTGCAATTTAATATTATGCTCTAATACCTGACACATCAAATTGCAAACATGAAAACAAATATTAAAATGTCTTCATTCTAATATGAAATGACAAGATCCAACCTTATGAAAAACAGCAATTTTAATCATTAAATTGAACTCATAATAGCTCTTGTAAATTTCTGTAATTTTAGAAAATGTTCAAGTAACAGTTACTAATAAGAGCCATGCACAGCTTAAAATATGCTAAACTATTAGTTTCTACACATTAAGAAAAATTGACGATTTCTTTTATAATCCTCCTGACAAATGTTTTGGTTTTAAGCAACTATCGGTATTTTAGTATATTTTTAATGCATGTTTATCTATTAATTTATTTTATGAACTGTTCATTTACTTTGCATATTTTTACATTTCAGGGTTCATATTTCCTTAATTTCTGAACATATTTTACAATTTTAGGATGGTATATTTTAATATTTTTGAAAAATTCTCATTTTTTACTTAAGCTTTTAAATTTTTTTCACATTATATAAAATATATTCTGTGAATTAGTCAAGACTTGATCAACCCTTTCTCTTATTGATTTCACCTCATATGAAAATTTTTATTTCAAAAACTAATTTAAAATAATCATTTCCAGTCATGGATGAAAACAAGTAATAATTTATCACCTTAAAATAATAGATATTTGGCAGATAATTGACTCACGACCACTCCTAGATCCCTGAATAAACCTACTAGACAGAACTTTGAATACTGTTTAGTGTTTTGTTGTCAAACTGTTCTTAGTGACATAAACTGTCACTTTCTAATCAACATCCTAAAAACATGACAGTGAAATCTGTGATCATGAAGCTACACCTACCTTCATTTTTTTACTGCTTTGTTTCTAGCTCTTGCTTGAAAAAATTGGCAAGGTCTGAAGGTTTTAGCAGCTTTTGAAATATATATTCTATAGATTCAATTATTCTCCTCCAGTCAGTTACTGACACCCTAACTTCTGTTGTGGTACTATTTAGAGATGGGATCTTTGGGAGGTCATAGGGTTTAGATGAGGTCACTAGACTGATACCTTTCTGATGGAATTAGTGCCCTTAAGGGAAGGGACACCTCAGAACTTGGTTTCTCTGTTTCTACCTGCCTGCATGGAGAAATGATCATGTGATGACATAGCCATCTTCAACCCAAGGAAAAAGCCCTCAACAGACATTGGTATTAATCTTGGATTTTTAGTCTCCAGAACCATGAGAAATATATTCCTGGAGCTTCAGCTACCCAGTCTAAAATATTTTGTTATGGCAGTCTGAGCTGGCTCATATGATATACTTTTATTACAAAATTGTAGAAGCACTATTTATAGGCTTGCATCTACTGTAGGAGGCTTTTTTTTCTTCTTCTGTGTATCATTAAAGTTACCTCTTAATTAATAACTCTAGAACTAATGAGATACACAGTAGTTTGAAAGATCCTATGGGAACAGGTTTTAATTGTCAACTTGTACAGCTACCGGTGTGAGAAAAAGATATATATATGTGTGTGTGTGTGTACACACACACACATATATATATAAATTCTGGCCAAAGTTTCAAATCTTTTCCCCTCTATCTCTATTTGGAAGTCAAAGAGGGTACACAGTAAATGTATAGGTGTATGTACATGCCCCTGTGTAGGCACGTGTTGGAATGTGTGCATATACACACTTTAAATTTTAATTCCTCACAAGAATTATGATTTGTAGATTTTGCTTTCTTTGGGTTATTGAATGCATTTATTCCACATATATTCAAGAAAGGTTTTTTGGGTTGTTTTGGTTGTTACTTTTTTTTTTTTTTGCTAATTTTTATCTCAACCACTCCTAGCGTTGCAACTCCTGTTATAATCTGTTTCACATAATTATTAAAAAACAATAAAAAATGAGAAATTATAGGCCAGTACTCTTATATGCTTGCTCAGATAAAAAAAATACCTGGGATTATGCATATTTCTTAATCTTAATCAAAACATGTCTATTATGTATACACTTTTGCCTTGCAACTGTGAAATATACTACATAATGATTATGCATAACTGCTGTAGCTAAAGATCTTACACTATAATTGAAGAAATGATATATAATAATTAGATTCTTTTTTATATTTTTTATAGTTTTTATTTATTTTTGAAACAAGTAGAGACAGAACATGAGCGGGGGAGGGGCAGAGAGAGAGGGAGACACAGAATCTGATAGAGGCTCCAAGCTCTGAGCTGCCTGCACAGAACCCTATGCAGGGCTTGAACCCGCAAACCGTGAGATCATGACTTGAGCCAAAGTCTGACGCTTAACCAACTGAGTCACCAGGCGCCCCTGTAATAATTAGATTCTAAACTGCAGCCTAACAAAAATTCTAATAGTAACAGAGGAAATGGAGTGTTATTAAATGTCTAGGCTATAGTAATTAGAAGAATGTTATATGGGAGAGTTAAAATAATCAATAAATTATATTTGTGGAAGATAATGGGTCATTATTTACATTCAAAACCTCTGATACCTTTAAGGAAAGGTGTGATCACTCAAATTTTTAACAATTACACAACACAGTCACTGAAGTTAAAAAGAGTAGAAGAGGAAACTTGCTGTGCTAGGCTTTATTTCTTTCATTCCTGAATCTATTGTGTTTTTAATAACAAACTTTGTAAGGTTCTAGTTAACCTCAAGCAGTGCGCTAATTGGAACACATGTCCTATGTCAAAACCAATATAAAGTACTGATTTATTTCCCAGAATGATAGATGTGTTTTATATCATTGCTCATGATTCCATAAAAATGGATTAAATAGATTAAGTCAAATTTTATATGTAGGGCTCTGCCATTTCATTATCTATTTAAGAGCAAGAAAAGTGCATTTGATGGAATATTATTCGGCCATACAGAAGAATAAGATCTTTCCATTTGTGATAACATGGACAGACCTAGAAGGCATAATACCAAGTCAAATAACTCAGACTGTGAAAGACAAATACAATATGGTTTCCCTTATACGTGAAATCTAAAACACAATGCAAATGAATAAACAAAGAAACAAAAAGTATAAACAGACCCATAAATACAGAAAACTAACTTATGGTTGCCAGAGGAGTAAGGGTGGAGAGGGGAAAACAAGTGAAGGGGAGTGGAAACACAACCTTCCAGTTATGGAATGAATAAGTAATGGGGAAAAATGGGACAGAACAAAGACTGTGTAGTCAATGATGACTTCATAATAGTATTGTATGGTTACAGATGGTAGTTACATTTGTGATGAGCATAGTATAATGTATAGATTTGTTGAATCAAGAAGTTTTACACAGAAACTAATGTAACATTGTGTGTCAACTATACTTAAGTTATAAAACAAAGAAACAAACAAATAAATGCCACTGTGTAGTGATCGTAACAAAATGTCACTAAATCGGCTGCAAGTTTTATAAATCGTTCATTTGCTAGGCATTGTACATACTTTACCCTATTTTGTTCTTGCACAAACATCGAATTGGAAATTGTTACACTTATTTAAAAATAGGAAAATGGTTTCAAAGTAGTTAAAGAATTTGACCTATCAATATGGAGACATGGTTTAGAGCCTATTTTCTCTGCTTTAAAGCCTGTTGTACAACAGAGCAAAAATGACACAATCAGATTAAAATTTAGGATTAAATAATCCCTTAAATATTAATGTTCCCAGAGTTATGGTATGGGTCTTAGCCCATATCTCTGCTGTTTTTTTTGGCCAAGTATACAATATATCCTTCCTGTTTCCATTACCTTTTATATATTCAGACATGAACCTTCATTTGTTGTTGTTCATATGCATATATCTAAATTGGAGTATCAGCTTAGAAATACCTTTACTTGATAAATCCATCAATGAACTTAACTGCTATTTTCCTAGACCCCTATTTCCCATCTACTACCCACCAATGTCCAAGAAGGAGCACTTGATATCAACATTGTTATCTCTGTGTCCACCATTTTCTTAATGCTTAATTCTTTTTTTTTTAATTTCTTTTAACATTTATTTTCTGAGAGACAGAGAGAGAGGGAGTGGGAGAGGGGCAGAGAGAGAGGGGGTCACAGAACCTGAAACAATATCCAGGCTCCAGCTGTCAGTACAGAGCTGGAACTCATGAACAGTGAGATCATGACCTGAGCAGAAGTTGGATGCTTAACCGACTGAGACACCCTGATGCCACTTGATTTTAAGTCTTCATCTTTTTCATCCTCTTCATGACAGCAGCATCTACCCTAATTTGGTCATTAATATCTGGGGTCTGAATGTTAACAACAGCCAAATGTAATTCTGGCTACCATTAATCTTCACTGGATTCATAATGACCTTTAAAAAACAAAAATCAGATCAAGTTGCTCCCTGCTCGAAAAGTTTTGAGAAGCTCTCCTTGTCCTTAATAAGAGTTCACTTCCTTACAAGATTTAGAAGATTCTTCATTAGCTGGTTTCTGCTTTCAATCACTTCTGCTGACTTAAGTCGATGCTCCAACCATATTACACTGCTTTTAGAATTGGAATATGGCGGTTCTCTCTTCTCTGCATTCCTGACACATGACAATTGCTCTACCAGGACAAGACCATAATGCCTAACTCTTAGTCATTGAATTCATTTGCTATTGCTAATGTAAAAAAAATTAACAACATAAATTTGCTATCTTACAGTTCTGTATGGCAAAAGTCTTAATTGAGTTTCGTTGGGTACAGTGATGACTTTGGCAGGGCTGCACTGTTTTTGAAGGCTGTAGGAGAGAATCCATATTTTGCCTCTGTAGCTTCCAGAGCCTGCCTGGACTTCTCCCAGCTTTTGGCTCTGTCTTCAAAGTGAGAAGTGGCTGGTCTGGTCTTCCTCACATCACATCATTCTCACAGTGATTCTACTGCCTTCCTGTTTTTACTTATTGGAAAACCCTTGTGATTACCTAGGTCCACCAGATAATCTCAGATAAGGGTCCGATCCCAAATTACTTCATATAATCCTATTTGCTAAAACACTTTTTTCCAAGTAAGGTAACATATCTGTAGGTTCCCAAGAATACGATGTGAACATCTTTATTTTGCTTACCATACTCTCTCTTAACTTTCAGACTAAAAATAAATTCTTTTCTAAAGCTCCATAAGATACTTCTGTATCACTCCTATATGTTATGAATTATGGTGTTGGTATCATGCAAGAGTAAACAAAACAATCCTTTAGCTCATATGGCTTATAATTCAGTGAATTACAAGGAAAATTAAATAAGAATGCATTTAAAGACAGGAATTAGACTCACTTAAATTTCCAGTGGCAATCAAAATTCATGCCTTCTAGTACTTACATATTTTGAATAATTGAGGGGGTAAGTAGAAAATAATTTTTTTACTTAAAAAAATTCATACATTTCATAAAGCTTATTTCATACATTGTAATCATTACATTCATATCTATTTGTAAAGACTTTTTTTTAACCAAAATCTCTTTCAGGCTTACAGTCTTTGTTGCCTTATCTGGTTCCTTTCCTTGAGAAATGGTATACACTACCCAAAACACAGAAGACTTCGTGTAACTGGGTCATTGAAATCTTTTAAGTAAGCAAAAATAATTATCCCCTACCATATTTCCATGCATATAATCTTTCTATGCACTTGCAATGAGCAATCTGAAAATGAAATTTTTTTAAAAATATTCCTTTCACAATAGTATGGAAAGAAAAAATACTAGGCATAAAGTTAACAAAGGAAGTAAAGACCTTATAATCTGAAAACAAAATGTTGAGAGAAATTAAATCGTATCTAAATAACCAGAAAGACATCCCATGTCCATTATGGACAGACTTACCTTGTGAAGATAGCAATACTCCTCAAACTTAACTACAGATTCAACACATTTTCTGTCAGAGAAATACAGCTTGCTCCGTCATAGAAATAAACCAGCTGATCTAAAATTCACATAGAATTGTAATGAAACCCAGAATATCCAAAACAATCTTGAACAACAAAATAATTTATATGACCCCAAACTCTTGATTTCAAATCTTACTACAAAGCGGTGCCAATGAAAACTGTTGTATGGATAATGAGGACAGAAATATAGATCAATGAAATAGAATTAAACATGTAAAACGTCCACACACATATGATCAATTGATTTTCTCCAAGGTGCCAAGATCGTCTAATGAGAAAATAGGCTTTTCTCAAATAAATGGTTCTGGGACAATTCAATAGCTACATGCAAACTAATAAAGTCTCATATCTCACACCATCTGCAAAAAATTAACCAAAATTGATCGAAAACCTAAATATGAGAGTGGAAACTATACAACTCAGAGATTTACCTTTATGTTTTCTTAGAAATGACACAATATAGCAACAAACAAAAAAATAGATAAATTTGATTCCTCGATATTAAAAATTTAGTACCTCAAAGACACCATCAAGAAAGTGAAAAGAAATCCCATAGAGCAGGGAAAAATTTTTTGCAAATAATATATTTGGTAAGAGGTTTGTATCTAGAATATATAAAGAACATTTACAACTCAATAATAAAAATGCAAAAACCCAATGAAAAGATGACAAATGATCTGAATAAATATTTCTTCCAGAAAGAGCCAAATGGTCAATAAGCACACAAACACATGCTGGGCATAATTAGTCACCAGGGGAATACAAATCCAGAACAAAGTCAGATGCTACTTCAAACTTTCATATCCACTAGAATGGTTATAGTCCTGTAGTAGGACAGCTACAAATGTTGTTTAAGATACAGAGAAAAAAGAATACTGATACATTGCTGGTGGGAAGGTAAAATGCTGCAGTTACTTTGAAAAATTCTCTGGTAGTTCCTGCAATGGTGAAGGATAGAGTTTCCATATGTCCTAGTCATCCTGCTTGTAGGTATACACCCAAGAGAAATGAATACATACATTCACACAAAAGCTTACATAGGAATGCTTATAACAATACTATTTACATAGCCAATGGTGGAAACAATCAGAATGGAAGGGAAAATGGATAAACAATATATGATGTACCCATACTATGGAATATTTAGACATCAACTGAATGAAATACTGATGTATGTTACAAGATGAATAAATCTTGAAAACTTATGGTAAGTAAAGGTAGTCACAAAATATCACCTATTAGATGACTGCATCAATATGAAATATCCAGAACAGAAAAGTATACAGAGATGAAAAGTAGATTAGTGGTTGCTTAGGGATGAGCCTGGGGACTGAAAGGATAAAGGGATGATAGTCATTGGATACAGGGTTTCTTTCTGAGGTGATTAAAATGTTCTACATCTGATAGTGGGGATGGCAACACCTATCTTTGAATATACTAATAAAAAAAAAACCTTTGAATTGCAATTCATAAATGGGTGAATTTTATAGTATGCAAATGACACCTCACTAAAACTGTTCAAAATAGTTAATACAAACTTCATCGTAAAAGTAAAAATATTTAGTGCTGTAGTTCTCAAATGCTAAGCAATAAAAAGAAAACTATAAGACAACACCACTATTGAAAATAAATATATTCTTCTAAACTGCATACTGCTGTTCTAGCTTGCTCAATACTTGTGACATCGTTGGTATGTTAAATAAAAATAGATACCAGCCTTGAAAAATTCCCTGAGCAGACAAAACCAATTTAATCACACAAGCAAAGCTTCCATTTAACTATTTGGTAAGACTAATTTGACCTGGGTCATTTCTTGTTTATGTCTCTGGAAATGATAAGCAAAACTTAAACTGTTTCCCCAAAATGACATAAAGTAACCTCTAACCAATTCCTATCATTTAAAGAAAATGTTGACATTATAACTAATCACTAAGAAGCACAAATGATTGCTGCCTCCTCGCTGTATATGCTTTTTGAGAACAATACACTCCTGAGCCTCATTCCACGTTTGATTTGAATACTCCTTGTTCACCAAGTGTCTTTCTGGTGTGTTCAAAACTTTACTAATTATCACTTCAGTGATTCACTGGTTTGACTTCTATTATTTATGAACTTCTGAGAGTTCAAAAAAGCTTTTCTTAGTGATAGTCAATACCTCCTTAAAACTGATGCAGATGCTTGGAAATCAATTCCCTTTTATTTACTGCCAAATGTATACACCTGTACCAGGCTGATACACTTAGTTGAACAGAGACAGTTCTAATTTGCAACTCCTGTATATCTTTGTTCCTTTAACAGTCTATTATTCCTATTTAATGTAGTATTATGACTTGGCCATAAACTTTTATTCTAGTTTCTATGTGAATATCTACTACAAGACATCATAAATAGCTTGACAGGTGAAATATAAGACAAAATTATTTCAATTTAAGCATTATAAGGTGTGCCCCAATGAGCAGAAAAGAAATTATGGAACCTACTTGTCACAGGTTGGTTTCTTCCAGAATTAGACTCTGGGGCAGAAAGCTGAGAGCAGGAGATGTATTAAAGACTTCTCTGGGGCCAATAGACTCTGATGAGGAGAAAAGAAGCTGCCTCAGAGGAAAGAGTCAAGCTGCAATGCCATTTAAATGGAATGGCTTAGCCATTTTTGCAAGAGGGGCTGAAGATGGGGAGATCCATCAGAGATGTCCAGAGATGAGCTGAGAAAGCAGGATATTTTTACCCAGTGTTGAGCAATCACTTGATGTGAACCAATCAGGCATGAGGTCATGACCTTTGGTGATGATCTGCAAGTGAGGCCATCATGCAGCGTTAAGGAAGTAATCTCTGAGAAGGGTTGACAGCTGAATGCTGGATGCCAGCAACACTCAGCAGCTGGGCTAATAAAACTTTTATTTCTGGAGAGGAATAAAGACATTATAGCACAAGATTATCACACTGCTAAAAGAAATACTTATTGCCTGACATAATATGGTAAGCTAGGTTAATACTTAATAAACTATACCTCAATAAAATACAGGGGTGCCTGGTGGCTCCGTCGGTTAAGCGTCCAACTTCAGCTCAGGTCATGATCTCAAGGTTCAGTTGGTGGGTTTGGCCTCGCGTCAGGCTCTGTGCTGACTGCCAGCTCAGAGCCTGGAGACTTTCAGATTCTGTGTCTTCCTCTCTCTCTGACCCTCCCTTGCTCACGCTGTCTGTCTCTCTCAGAAATAAATACAAATTTAAACAATTAAATACAATAAAACATAAGGATATAACAATCTCACATACAGATATTTCTTTTGAAAATTCACCCATCAATCTCATTCTTGCCCATTTGAAGATAAGGATGCTTTTTCTCTGTCTGCTTTTCAGATTTTGTTTTTATCCTTTTTCTTAACAATTTACAAGAATTTTTTTTATGTGTTGTTTTCTTTTATTCATCATATTTGAAGACTGTTTCTCCCCCTGAATCTTTGATTCGTTCTTTCTTTTGCCCTGCTTCACTCCTCTCTGACAAATTTAACCAGCTCTGTTAAGAGATCCATGTAACAAGTGAGTCTTTACACCAGTGATCTGCACTAATTTGTCAGGCAAGTGAGTGAACCATCTTGAAATCAGATCCTCCAACTTCAGTCAAACTTTCATATGAAAGCTGGTGAGATTTCACCAGGGTCTGAGCTAGAACCTGTCAGCCAAACTTTCAGATTTCTGATCCAGTGAACCCCTGGGAGATATTGCCTGTTTGTTTGTTTGTTTTAACGTTTATGTATTTTGAGAGAGACAGATAAAGCGTGAGCAAGGAGGGGCAGAGAGAGTGGGAAGTACAGAATCCTAAGCAGGCTTCAGGTTCTGAGCTGTCAGCCCAGGGCGCGATGCAGGACTCAAACCCACAAGCCATGAGATAATGACCTGAGCCAAAGTTGGACGATCAACCAACTGAGCCACCCAGGCACCCCAGATATTACTTGTTTATTGATTTTCAGTGCTAGGTTTTGAGGTTAACGGAAATATACAGTAGTAGAAAATAAATACAGATCCTTCTCAGAAACTTGAATATGTTGATTTTTAATTCTAAAGGAAAAACCTACAATACATCGTGTAGTCCAAATATATTTAACCATAGTACTCATTCCTCAAGCCCATTTTTTGAAATATTATTTTGCAGAATATTCTTTGCATAAAAATTTACACATAAAATTAATATTTATTGGCAGCTAATATTTGCTATTAATTTTATACATGTAATATTTAATCTCATCAAATATGTTACTATATTATTTACCCAATTTCACACTTAATGATGATCAGGCTAAAAGAGAAAAATATTTTTTACCTGATAAACTATTGTTATTTTTCATGCATTATGGTAAAAACCCAGTTTTACTTTATTTAATGACATAGGTACAAAGAGGTAGATCTTCAACTAACTAGATTTGAGCATAAGTATTTTAAAGTGAAATAGAAGTGGCTGGAATTGTTGATATGCTTGTTTACTTATGTTTTAAATACCAAAATTCATTAATTATACTATCTGAACTAAAAATCAGAAAAAACATGTTAATAAGTGTTCCATTTCAATATATATGTAAATGTTACATATTAAAATAGGTTCATATTTTGTGATGGAAAGAGCCCTCTAATTTGAATCAGCAGTCATGCTTTTATATTACTGTTCCATGGGGCACCTGGGTCGCTCAGTTGGTTGAGTGCCCGGCTTTGGCTGATGTCAGGATCTCATGGTTCTGGGTTCAAGCCCCACGTCGGGTTCTGTGCTGACAGCTCAGAGCCTGGAGCCTGCTTCAGAATCTGTGTCACCCTCTCTCTGCCCTTTCCCCGCTAGTACTCTGTCTCTATCTCTCAGAAATAAACGTTTAAAAAATAATAATTAATTAATTACTGTTCCAATAATTAGTAAGTATATCAGATGCTCCCATTGGCAAGTAAAAGGCATTCTGCTGATATATTAGAGACACTATAATCTCAAATAATCAGAGGTCCATAGGTAATCTGTTACAGGGTAAGTTAATACAGTTAATGTAAAGTAAGTTAGTGGTGCAAGAGCCTGATTAACTTCTATGTAATTCTTTTAGCATGTGTTTTATGGTTACTCCTTGGATACATCAGCTCTCAGCATTATGTCTGAACACAAATATGTACAAGTCTAGAAGATGATCTTTATCTTGTATTATTTGTAAAAGCAAAGGAGACACCTCTAAAAGTCTTTTCTCTATCTCATTAGTTTAGGCCATGTCATCTCCATGATCACAGAAATAGAATTATCAAGATTGGTTTATAGTAATTAACATTTAATCTCTTGGTCTGGGAAGGGACCACAAAATATATATACTCCAATAACTGATCAAAATTAGAGTTGGATTTTTATTTATTTTTTAAAATTTATGTATTTAATTTGAGAGAGAGTGAGCACATGCGCAAGGAGGGGAGGAGCAGAGAGAGGGAATCCCAAGCAGCCTCCACACTGCAGAGCAGAACCCAATGCAGGGCTCAAACCCACCAGCTGAAACCAAGAGTTGGTTGCTTAACCAACTGAACTGAGTTTTATTTTTAAACAAGCAATTTGGTGGCAGGAACCTAGAAGAACCAAAGTCTGATGAAATATTGACGTTGAACATTATACAATTTAAATATTCTCTTTTTTTCATTTTCCCTAAAGCTAAATGAGAATAATGCCTGCCTCAAAGGGCTATTATGATTATTAAAAGGGATAGTACACCTTTTAATCCCTTCAATTGTCCTAAATTAGTAAATCTTGATTCCACTGGAGATATTAGGGCATAACTAACTATATGGTATTTTTCTGAATACATTGTATCAATTTGCATTTTCTTTTATTTGTATAACCTCCCCCACTCCCCACCAGGTCCTTAAGAATAACTAAAAGGCAAGTTTATCCTCATGCCATATCCTATTCATGTCCTTTTTCCTTTTGTTACACCTTTGATGTGAAAGCACATGTTGCTGCCTTGCCACAAAAGTTCACTTGAGCATAGTTTTATTATCTTCTATGAGAACAGGTAGTTTGATACTTCTGTACACACCAGAGAATGCACAGTAAATGCCCCATCATGTACCGAATGAGACATGAACTGAACAGAGATCAGTGCCAACATCGGAAAGGGACTGGTGTTGCTATTAGAAACACAATTATGAGTTCCTGCCTTGAATAATAGAAATGCCATTTTAAACCTACTATATCTAATGAGAAGTCATACATTTTGTGTATTTAATTCAGGGAATAAAAAATCCACGACCTCAAGAGTATGAAACCTTGTGGAATTTTGTGATGCATTGCTCCAATTACAGTGGGAGATCATTGGAATGTCATTTTGTCAGGCATTTGATTAGCTCTCTTCCCAGCTGAGGAACCCAGAGACTATTTTCTTTTTTTGAAACATTTTTTAATGCTTATTTTTTGGGTGAGGGAGAGAGAGAGAGAGAGACAGCATGAGTGGGGCAGAGAGAGAGAGGGAAATACAGAATTAGAAGCAAGCTCCAGGCTCTGAACTGCCAGCTCAGAGCCAAATGTGGGGCTCGAACTCAAACTGCGAGATCATGACCTGAGCTGAAGTCAGGCACCTAACCGACTGAACCACCCAGCCCCCCTCTGCCCCGCCCCAGAGATTTCTTCTGGTTGTTTCTATTATGTTTAGATACCCTTAGTTAGCAGTACCTGGAGACATTATTTAAATTCAGAAATTTAAGGATGTAAATATAATTGATTAGGGGAATTAAAACCACACCATGCTATGAACTAAAGTTGACAAGTAACTTAAAAACATTTAAGTATATAGCGAATTAAACACAATTAGAGAATTGTTAAGTATTTAAGCTGGTGTTGCTTTACTAATCCTTTTAATATGATTCTCTTAAAATCCAGAGACATGAATGACTGCAAGATTATACTTTCAAAGAGTATTGAACACTAGGGCACCTGGATGGCTTAGTCCGTTAAGCATCTGACTCTTGATTTTGGCTTAGGTCATGATCTTGCAGTTTGTGAGATTGAGCTCCTTATTGGGGCTCTGCACTGACAACACGCAGACTCCGCTTAGGATTCTGTCTTCCTCTCTGTCTTTTCCCTTCCCCCATCTCATGGGCCTGCACACACACACACACACACACACACACACACACACACACACACACACACACAGTAAATAAACATTTTTTTTAAATGTTTTATTTATTTCGGAGAGAGAGAGAGACAGCGTGAGCAGGGTAGGGTCAGAGAGAGAGGGAGTCACAGACTGAAACAGGCTCCAGGCTCTGAGCCGGCAGTCAGCACAGAGCCCGACGCGGGGCTCGAACCCACAAACCGCGAGATCATGACCCAAGCGAAAGTCGGACGCTTAACCGACTAAGCCACCCAGGCGCCCCAACATAAACATTTTAAAAAATGTATTGGGGACGCCTGGATGGCTCAGTCGGTTAAGCATCTGATTTTGACTCAGGTCATCTCTCGTGGTTCATGGGTTCGAGCCCTGTGTCAGGCTCTGTGCTGACAGCTCAGAACCTGGAGCCTGCTTCAGATACTGTGTCTCCGTCTCTCTCTCTGACCCTCCCCTGCTCATTCTCTGTCTCTCTCTGTCTCAGAAATAAACATAAAAAATAGTTTAAAAATAAAATAATTATTGATTCTACAAATAATTCTACAAATTTTTTGGAATATAAAAAAACCTTCCCTATGTAGTGTGGCCGCAACTGCTTAATATAACATTGCTCAAACTATTTGACAAAACATTTTCCATTTATAGCATCTTTAACTCTCTGAAAGAGCCATTTATACTCCCATTCTAATAAGACAATCAAATATGTTTGTCAAAATTATCAATGAGCTTAAAGTTATTAGATTTAATGAGTATTTCTCAAGTATTATTTTCTATGACATCTAACCCTTATTTAAGGCAGTTACTCACTGCTTACTCCATGGGTCAGGGGAGTCCCTCACTTGGCTTTTTGGACCCACTCTCCCGATTTTCTTCTTACCTCCCTGGTTGCCACTCAGTCTCCTTTGTATGTTCCAGATTTCCCAGACCTCTTAAAGTCAGAGTGCCTCAGGGCTCATTTGTTGATCTTTTACTCTTGTTTATGTATTATCATTAACAAGTCTATTTATATGTTGATTTTCCATGTCTTTTATGATATATTAAGACAGGTTTGTTAAACTATCATCTTTTGTGTGCCTAATCAATACCTTTAAATCAGCATTTCTAGCTGGTCTTTTAATCTTGTCTCCATGAGCCTGATCCACCTGCATATTCTTTCTCCTCTGTTAGTAACTCCATCAAACCACAAAACACAAACCTCACAGCCATCTTGATCTCTCTCTCTCTCTCTCTGTCTCTCTCTCTCCAATCCCCCATTACAGCCTCCACCCAACTTCTATACAAGTTTTTTAGTCATTCTGTTCCAAGTGATCATTATCTCTTATCTTTGAGCTAGTTTACTCTAATAACTTCCTAACAGTCTTGAGCATATCAGATCACCCTTTAGCTCAGAACCCTTATCCTGCAATAGTTCACTATTTCACTCAGATTACAGGTCTTCATATAGGACTGCTGCTACATAATTTGGCTTCAGTTCACTATTTCCAACGTATGTCTGATTTCCTCCCCCTTCCATACTCTACCCGGCCACACTGGCTTCCTCTGTCTGATTCAATGACATGTTTTAATTGTGTATAACAGTCCCTAATTCATAAGAGATGGTCAATATATAATTATTGAATACATTAATTAAAATTTATTCAGGAGTTTAACACTTAATAAAATCCCCTAAGTGAAAAACAAAAGTATTTTTTTACAAACAATGAAAATATAAATAACAGAAGGGAGGCAAGATGGCGGAGAAGTAAGGAGCTCCGTACTTGCACTCGCGCCCATACATCACACAGAAAAGATCTGAAGCCATTGGAAACCATACAAAACCTGAGAGACTGGGAGAAAAAAGGACGCAGAATCCACTGAGAAAGCCTTCTAACGTGAGTGCGAACCGGGGAAGGTAAAATCAGCCCGGGATCGGAGCCTCCAGGGTGGGAGGCGATCACCCTCTACCCTCTACGGGGAGTGAGAGGGGAAATGGAGAGAGTCCGAGACAGAAAAATCTCCGCTCGGTGCATAGAAAGACCGTACTTGCCAAATATCTGCACACCAGGTCCCCTCGCGACAACTGGTCCTGGGGGAGGTTGAGCACACAAACTGCTTCTTTGTGCCGCTCCTGGAGGTGGGGTTTTAAAGCGGAGCGGGCGCGCCTGCCGCCATTGTAGCTCCAGGGCGGCTGGGATCCCTGAAAGAGACGCGCAGACACCGGGCATCCGCGCTCCTGGCTGGCTGGAGCTCGAGAGGGAAGGCAAAAAGCTAAAAACTGGAAATTTGCCTGTGAGTTCGTGTTTCGGGTGACGAGCCATAGAGAGACCCGGTTTTCCTCACTCCAGCGGCGGCGCGCCTGCCGCCATTGTAGCTCCAGGGCGGCTGGGATCCCTGAAAGAGACGCGCAGACACCAGGCGTCCGCGCTCCTGGTTGGCTGGAACTCGAGAGGGAAGGCAAAGAGCTAAAAACTGGGAAATTTGCCTGTGAGTTCGTGTTTCGGGTGACGAGCCATAGAGAGACCCGGTTTTCCTCACTCCAGCGGGCTCAGGCTGCGCGGACGCTGCAGGCAAGCCCCCGCGCATGCGCACCAGAGCCGACCAGAGAAGAAAGCAGCGATCCTGACTCCGCCCCCAGAGCTCAGCAGGGAGCCAGGAATAGCCCGAGGGGTTGTCTGGGAGCTGTGTCTAAGGCAACTTCAGCGGGGCGCGGGCTGGGATTGGAGATTGGAACTGGCCTGGGTTGAAGAGTGCAACCAACTTCGGCTGCGTCCCCGGAACGGGGAGTTGACACGCCAAAAAAAAAAAGCGAGCTGCAGCGCGGGGTTCAAGAAGGGACTGGAGCACCGTCACTCTCCTTCCCACAATCGCCAAGGCAGAACCCCCGCCTGAAGCATCGGATCACGCCACGCCCATCCCTGCCTGAGAGGTGCCCTCCTCCCTTTTTTTTTTTTCTTTTTCCTTTTTTTTTCTTCTTTCTTTTTTTTTCCCCTTTCTTTTCTCTTTTTTTTCTTCTTTTTTCTCTTTTCTCGCTTTTTTCCCCAAAACACTGACCTGATTAACTCTGGTCGCCAGGTTGCTTAAACAATCACAAGTCCATTCTGTAAATGAAAATTCTACACCTGCCGACTTTTTCAGCTATATCTCTCAGGAGTAATTAGACTATATAGTTTCTCTGGATAATTCCAGCATCCTTCTCTCACCTATCTAACCACATTCTACCCTTTACCTCTTTGAAAAAAGTTTCTTATCCCTTCTGCCTGTTCAT
The DNA here is from genome assembly GCA_017311185.1 of Proteles cristata cristata. Classification (NCBI taxonomy): domain Eukaryota; kingdom Metazoa; phylum Chordata; class Mammalia; order Carnivora; family Hyaenidae; genus Proteles; species Proteles cristata. Next base: position 17,158 of record JAESUZ010000777.1, read on the forward strand.
TCTATTTCCAAATCTGCCTTGTCTCGCCCTGCCTTCTCTTTTTCTCTATGCTCTTCAACCAGCACTGCATACACACGGCTATTTAACTGTAGCTGGGAAATCCAGGTATATGCTTTAAACCATTCTTTGTCCATCGGTTTTCTTCCTTTTTCCTTTTCTTTTCCCCTTTTTGACCCTTTTATGTATTTTATGCTCCCTATTCGCCCTCCCTCCTCCGTCTTTTCTATTAACTTTTTCGTCTTCCCTCTCACTTTGCATGTTAGTTGAATCAGCCTGTGCGTTTGTGTGCTCCTGCTCCCTGTGTGTCTGTCTGTCTGTTTTCTTTTCCAGGGCTACCTTAAGAAACAAGCTAGAGTACACAAGGTGAAGAGTCCCAAATATCACTACGAATAGGAAAATAAAATAACTAAGGTCCCAACAAGAGTGACCGAGGGATACCATTCAAAAAACAATCTCTGAAAGGATAGGCCCTGGAAAGTCAAGAGTTTCTTGGATATAGCAGTGCTCATAGAAACAGAGAGCATAACAGGTCTTTAAAACCAACAAGAGCCGGAAAGCTAACTAAAATGACAAAACGAAAGAGCTCTCCTCCAAAGAAACTCCAAGAAGAAATGACAGCTAATGAACTGCTCAAAACAGATATCAGCAGAATAAGTGAACAAGATTTTAGAATAATAATGGTGAAATTAATAGCAGGGCTTGAAAAAAACATAGGCGACATCAAGGAAACTATGGCTACTGACAGAATGGAAAATAAAAATAGGCATGAAGAATTAAAAAATGCGATAAATGAGATCCATAATAAATTAGAGGCCTCCAATGCACGGATTGAAGAGGCAGAAAGGAGAATAAGTGATTTAGAAGACACCATTATAGAAAAACAAGAAGCTGACAAAAAAGAGACAAACTGATCCAGGAACATGAAAGAAGAGTTCGAGAGCTCAGCGACACAGTCAAACGCAACAATATCCATATCATAGGAATCCCAGAAGAGGAAGAGAGGGGGAAAGGTGCTGAAGGAGTCCTGGAACAAATTATAGCAGAGAACTTTCCCGACCTGGGGAAGGAAGTCAATGTGGAAATACAAGAGGCTCAGAGGACTCCCCTCAGACGTAACTTGAATCGATCTTCTGCACGACATATCATCGTAAAAATGGCAAAATACAAGGACAAGAGAGAATTTTGAAAGCAGCTAGGGAGAAAAGGGCCCTCACATACAAAGGGAAACCTATCAGAGTGGTGACAGACCTATCTACGGAAACGTGGCAGGCCAGAAAGGAATGGCAAGAGATCTTCCATGCGATGAACAGTAAAAATATGCAGCCAAGAATCCTCTATCCAGCAAATCTGTCATTCAAAATAGAAGGAGAGATAAAAACCTTTCCAAATAAACAGAAATTGAAAGAATTTGTCACCACGAAGCCAGCCCTACAAGAAATCCTGAGGGGGACGTTCTGAAGGAAAGGTTGCAAGGAGCAAAGATTCCAGAGACACTACCACAAACATGAACCCTACAAAAGATACAAAGACTCTAAACCCACATATTTCAATAATGACACTGAATGTAAATGGGCTGAATGCTCCAATCAAAAGACATAGGGTAGCAGAATGGATTAAAAAACAAAATCCATCCATATGCTGTCTACAAGAACCTCATTTTAGACGGGAAGATACCTTCAGATTAAAAGTAAGGGGATGGAGAAATATATATCATGCTACAGGAAATCAAAAGAAAGCCGGAGTAGCGATACTTATATCAGACAAACTGGACTTTAAATTAAAGACAATAACAAGAGATGAGGAAGGGCACTACATAATAATTACAGGGTCCATCCATCAGGAAGAACTAACAATCATAAATACCTACGCACCGAATATGGGAGCACCTAAATATCTAAAACAATTAATCACAAACAGAAACAAGCTTCTAGATAAGAATGTGCTAATAGCAGGGGACTTTAATACTCAGCTTACAGCAATGGATAGGTCAACCAGACAGAAAATCACTAAAGAAATAATGGACTTGAAAGATACATTGGACCAGATGGACCTGACGGATGTATTTAGAACTTTACATCCTGAGGCCAGGGAATTTACTTTCTTCTCAAGTGCACATGGCACATTCTCCAAGATAGATCACATACTGGGACATAAGTCAGCCCTCAATAAATATAAAAGAATAGAGATCATACCATGCACACTGTCAGCTCACAATGCTTTGAAACTTGAAATCAATTACAGGAAGAAGTCTGGAAAACT
>JAESUZ010000778.1:0-19985 GCA_017311185.1 Proteles cristata cristata
TAGAAAATTTGGGAAGCCTTTAAATGTAAATATCTAACATTTAGGGGTGTTCTCATGGCTAGAGATAACAAATTAGAAATCACTGGCTTATACATGGCATCAAAAGCCACAAAACTAGATAAGGTAACCAATGAGAATAAAGAGTAAAGCAAAAAGAAATGAACTGAACACCATTGCCAGGAGCACACCAACATTTAGAGTCCAAGAACAAGATATTGACTAGAAGTTGTCCACTAATTTGGAAGCATAAGGGATTTAAAGAGACAGACAAGAACCCTGATCCTCACCAGCAAGAATCCTGAATAAGAACTTAGAAACTTGAACCAGGATAATAAAATGCTGCAGCATCTATCCCTTTCTTGTGGATATCAGGAGGCAAGAATCATGGTCCAGGGCAGGGATCCACTTGCATGTGCCTCTTCAGAGGTTAGGTAAGCTGAGTGTGTTTGTATGCCCTGAGTGCAGTCTCTGGCCCAAAAGGAAAGAAAGCGCTTAACCACAAAAGCAAGAAAGTTGCCTAAACCTTCAGCATGAATACCCAGGGTCAGACCATGGGGAGGATACAAGGGCAAAGGAGAGAATTCATTAGGTGAAGAATAAGACAATGCCTTTGGCCCTGGAAAAGTTGGGTTCTCACATAAGTAAAAATGAATCCAACGACCATGAAGCACTAAGGGCCAACCCCTGTGTTGGCTACTATAGGTAAAGCAGCTGCAGAGATGCATAAAATAAACCCCCTCCTCAAAGAGATGCCAGCCAAGTGGACTGAGGAGAAAATGACTAAATGTTGGACACCTAATCCCGAAACATGGGATTATAAGCCTCACCCCACATCACTTTCTATCCTCATCTTCCTATAATCCTGATGTGAAAAGTAAGCTGGGTTTCCCAATGTGCTATGTTGAAAGGCATCTTAGAAGTGTGTGCCTGAGAAAGTCAGGGAGCAAGCCCCCATCTCCATCTCGTGCATCTGCCAATCCTGGTCTCCTGCTGCAAGAGCACACAGTAATATGCCAATAAAAGCTCACTTGATGGTAGGGAAGATAAAGGAATTTGTGTAAAAAAAAAAGAAAAGAAAAAGAAAAAGACTATTCCAGGAAGACATAGAGGGGATTTTCACAACTCCTGCTTGACACTCTTCAAAAGCCCACCAGTTAAAGGCTCTCTATGCTTCTAAAGGAGACTTAGGTTGTGCTCCTGACTTTTCTGATCTGTAAGGAGATTCTGTTGTTGCCTTTTTTTTCTTAATAAAATGAGCAGTATTACATTGTGCATTACAGCATTTGCATGGAGCAAAAACCTGTCTTCTGTACTTTCTCTCTCCCAATCCTTCACACATGACAGGCACCACTAATTACTCATAGTAGACTTCTCTCATGCATCAGGGTGCAAAATCAGAAACCTTTTTAACAAAGCACTGCAGGAATTATTAATCAAAACTACTATATGAGGTGAAATCTATGTCCCATCTCTGGCATAGTGTTTGGCAGCAGAGCATTTATTTTATTTTTTTAATTTACATCCCAGTTAGTTAGCATATAGTGCAATAATGATTTTAGTAGTAGAATCCAGTGATTCATTCCCTATGTATAATGCCCAGTACTCATCCCAACAAGTGTCCTTAATGCCCCTTGCCCATTTAAGCTCATTCCCCACCCACAACCCCTGTAGCAACCCTCAGTTTATTCTCTATATTTAAGAGTCTCTCACGTTTTGGGGCACCTGGGTGGCCTGAGCATACGACTTCGGCTCAAGTCATGATCTCATGGCTCATGAGTTCAAGTCCCACGTCAAGCTCTGTGCTGACTGCTCAGAGCCTGGAGCCTGCTTTGGATTCTGTGTGTGTCTCTCTATTTCTCTCTTTCTCTCTCTCTCTCTGTCTTTCAAAAATAAATAAACATTAAAAAATTTTTAAGAGTCTCTTATGTTTTGTCCCCCTCCTTATTTTTGTATTATTTTTGCTTCCCTTCCCCTATGTTCATCTGTTTTGTATCTTAAATTCCACATATGAATAAAGTCATATCATATTTGTCTTTTTCTGACTAAGTTCACTTAGCATAATACCCTCTAGTTCCATCCACATTAGAAGCAGAGCATTTAGAATCAAAATTCTGGATCCTGGTTCTGTCCTTCTATCAATCCTGGTTCTGAATCTATAGTTCTGAAACCCTGGGTCCCAATTTCAATGCTTATTAGCTGTTTAACTTTGGACATATAAACTAAATCTAAGTATCAGTTTCTTCATCTGTTCTTCAGAGGAAAATCCTGTTCCTAGGAGAGCTTAGGATGAGGGGATATACTAGGGTTGAGGAGAGCCCAATGAGGCTTCACTGAAGTGGGAGCACTGAAGCTGAGATGTGAGGGAGGGCAAGAGCATGCTCACTATAGGGAGGACCATGCCACATGAGAGACAGTCCATGGGGACAGAGGACAGACATCAAGGGATCATCAGACAATAACCAGAGTATATAAGGCTTTTAGAATATGTTAAGAAGTTTGGTCATTATCCAAACTTCCATAGTTAACTACACAAAGGATTAAGCAGAGGAGGCAATATAATCAATTCTCAACCTGGAAGGCATGTCTACTGACTCTTCTGTGGGGAACAGCTTACACCTAGCAGAATAGTTTAAACCGAAAACACAAGAAAGAACCATTGTCAAGGTTGTGGAGAAAAAGGAACATTTGTGGCCTGCTGGTAGGAGTGCAAACTGGTACAGCCACTGTGAAAGAGAATATGGAGTTCTGTCAAAAAATTAAAAATGAAATCACCATATGACCTAGTAATTCCACTACTGGATATTTACCAAAAAAATAGGAAAGCACTAATTTGAAAAGATACATGCACTTTATGGCAATATTAACAGCCAAGCTATGGGAGCAATTCAAGCATCCATCCATAGATGAATGGATAAATGAATGTGGATGAGCAAGATAGATAGATATAGACACATTTATATACACACCATGGAATATTATTCAGCCATAAAAAAAATAATGAAATCTCGCCATTTGCAACAACATGGATGGACCTGGGAGCTATAATGCTAAGTGAAAGAAGTCAGTCAGAGAAAGACAAATACCATAGGATTCCACTCATATATGAAACTTAAGAAACAAAACAAACAGCCCGTCTGCGCTCGCGGAGAAGCAGGGCTACTTCAAGGAACAAACCTAAAGTGCACATCGTGGAGAGTTCAAAACATCACTACGAGTAGAGAAATAAAACCAAAGTCACAAGAGAGACCAAGGGACACCCTTCAAAGAAGACTTTCTGAACGGCCAGGCCCTGGACAGTGTATGAGCCTCCTTTAATATTAATATAGCAGCACTCACAGGGGCAGAACACATCACAAGCTTTTAAAACTAACGAGAAAGAAAGCTAGCCAAAATGACAAAACGGAAGAACTCTCCTCTAAAGAAATTCGAGGGAGAAATAACAGCTAGAGAACTGCTAAAAACCGATCTAAGCAACATAACTGAACAAGAATTTAGAATAATACTCATAAAATTACTCATTGGGCTTCAAAAGGGCTTGGATGACATCCGAGTCATTATTGTTGCAAATACTGATGAACTAAAAAATGCAACACAAAATAAAATGGAGGCGTTGGCTACTGCACGGATTGAAAAGGCAGAAAAAATACGTGAATTAGAAGATACAATTATACAGAAAGAGGAAGCCGAGAAAAAGAGAGAGAAATTTGTCCAGGAACATGAAAGGAGAGTTCGAAAGCTGAGTGATACAATCAAACGGAAGAATATCCATATCATAGGAATTCCAGAAGGAGAGAGAGAGAAAGGAGCAGAAGGTGTACTTGAACAAATAATACCTGAGAACTTCCCCAACCTGGGAAAGGAAACAGATATTGAAATCCAAGAGGCACAGAGAACTCCCCACAGGCGTAAACTGAATCGATCTGCACGACATACAGTGAAACTGGCAAAATACAAGAACAAAGAGAGAATTCTGAAAGCAGTTAGGGATAAAAGGGCCCCAACATACAAAGGGAGACATATCAGGGTAGTAGCAGACCTATCTACTGACACTTGGAAGGCCAGAAAGGAATGGCAGGAAATCTTCAGTGTGATGAACAGGAAAATATACAGCCAAGAAGCCTTTAACCAGCAAGCCTATCATTCAGAATTGAAGGAGAGATCAAGGTTTACCCCAACAAAAAATGGAGGAATTCATCATCACTAAACCAGCCCTACAAGAGATCCTATGAGGGAAATGTTGCAAGGAACACAAAGTCCCAGAGACACCACTACAAGCATGAATCTAACAGAGAACACAATAACTCTAAACCCATATTTTTCAATAATAACACAGAATGTAAATGGACTAAATGCTCCAATCAAAAGATAGAGTAGAAGAATGGATTTAAAAAATTAGATCCATCTATTTGCTGTTTACAAGAGACCCATTTTAGACCTGAGGACACATTCAGATTGAAAGTGAGGAGATGGGAAAACATCTATCATGCTATTGGACATCAAAAAGAAAGCTGGAGTAGTCATATTTATATCAGACAAACTGGACTTTATTTTTTATTTTAAAGGCAAAGAAGGGCATTATATAATAATTTCAGGGTCTATCCATCAGGAAGAGCTAACAAGTATAAATGTCTATGCACTGAATTCAGAAACACCCAAATACATAAGACAATCACAAACATCGATAAGAATGTGCTAATAGCCAAATATGGAAAGAGCCTAAGTGTCCAACTGATGAATGGATCAAGAAAATGCAGTTTATCTACATAGAAAACCCGACAGACTCCACCAGAAGCCTACTAGAACTGATCCAAGAATTCAGCCAAGTTGCAGGGTACAAAATCAACGTACAGAAATCGGTTGCATTTTTATACACCACCAATGAAGCAACAGAAAGAGAAATCAAGAAACTGATCCCATTCACAATTGCACAAAAAACCATAAAATACCTCAGAATAAACCTAACCAAGGATACAAGAGATCTGTATGATGAAAACTATAGAAACTTATGAAGGAAATTGGAGAAGACACAAAGAAATGGAAAAACATTCCATGCTCATGGATAGGAAGAATAAATATAGTTAAGATGTCATTACTACCTAAGGCACTCTACACATTCAATGCAATTCCAATCAAAATTGCACCAGCATACTTCTCAAAACTAGAACAAACTATCCAAAATTTGTATGGAACCACAAAAGACCCCGAATAGCCAAAGTAATCCTGAAAAATAAAACCAAAACGGGAGGGATCACCATCCCAGACTTTAGCCTCTACTACAAAGCTGTCATCATCAAGACAGTATGGTATTGGCACAAAAACAGACACATAGACCAATGGAACAGAATTGAGAACTCAGAAGTGGACCCAAAAGTATACAGCCAACTGATCTTTGACAAAGCAGGAAAGAGTATCCAGTGGAAAAAAGACAGCCTTTTTAACAGATGGTGTTGGGAGAACTGGACAGCAACATGCAGAAGAATGAAACTAGATCATTTTCTCACACCATGCACAAAAATAAACTCAAAATGGATAAAGGACCTGAACGTGAGACAGGAAACTATCAACACCCTAGAGGAGAAAGCAGGAAACAACCTCCTTGACCTCCACCGCAGCAACTTCTTACTTGACACATCCCCGAAAGCAAGGGCATCAAGAGCAAAAATAAACTGTTGAGACCTCCTCAAGATTAAAAGCTTCTGCACAGCCAAGGAAACAACCCAGAAAATTAATAGGCAACCAACGGAATGGGAAAAGATAGTTGCAAATGACATATCAGATAAAGGGTTGATATCCAGAATCTACAAGGAACTCACCAAACTACACGCCCGAAAAACAAACAACCCAGTGAAGAAATGGGCAGAAGATATGAACAGACACTTCTCCAAAGAGGACATCCAGATGGCCAACAGACACATGAAACGATGCTCAGCATCGCTCCTCATCACGGAAATACAAATCAAAACCACACTGAGATACCACCTCACGCCAGTCAGAGTGGCAAAATGAGCAAATCAGAGAACTCTAGAAGCTGACGAGGATGTGGAGAAACGGGCACCCTCTTACACTGTTGGTGGGAATGTAAACTGGTACAGCCCCTCTGGAAAACAGTGTGGAGGTTCCTAAGGAAACTAACAACAGAACTCCCCTATGACCCAGCAATAGACTGCTAGGAATTTACCCAAGGGATATAGGAGTGCTGATGCATAGGAGCACATGTACCTCAATGTTCATAGCAGCACTCTTAACAATAGCCAAAACAATTCATAGCAGCACTCTCAACAATAGCTAAAACATGGAAAGAGCTTAAGTGTCCATCAACAGATGAATGGATCAAGAAGATGTGGTTTATCTATACCATGGAATACTACATGGCAATGAGAAACAATGAAATCTGGCCATGTGTAGCAACATGGATGGACCTTGAGGGTGTTATGCTGAGCGAAATAAGTCAGGCAGAGAAGGACAAATATCATATGTTTGCACGTACAGGAGGATTAGGAGGAACTTAACTGAGGAACAAGGGGGAGAAGAAGGGGGAAATGGTGGGGGAAAGGGAGAGAGGCAAACCATGAGAGACTCTTGAATGCTGACAAAAACTGAGGACTGATGGATGTGGGGGGGAGGAGGGATGGGCATGGAGGAGGACACTTGTGGGGATGAGCACTGGGTGTTATGTGGAAACTAATTTGACAATAAACTATTTGTAAAAATAAATAAATAAATAAATAAACCCAACAGACTCCACCAGAAGCCTACTAGAACTCATCCAGGAATTTAGCAACGTTGCAGGGTACAAAATCAATGTAGAGAAATCGGTTTCATTTTTATACAACAACAATGAAGCAATAGAGAAATCAAGAAACGGATCCCATTCACAATTGCACAAAAAACCATAAAAATACTAGGAATAAATATAACCAAAGATATAAGAGATATGTATGATGGAAACTAAGGAAAGCTTATGAAGAAAATGAAGACACAAAGAAATGGAAAAACATTCCATGTTCATGGATTGGAAGAGTAAATATTATTAAAATGTCTTTACTACCCAAAGCAATCTACACATTCAATGCAATCCCAATCAAAATTATATCAGCATTCTTCTCAAAACTAAAACAAACTATCCTAAAATTTGTATGGAACCACAAAAGACCCCAAAAGCCGAAGTCCTATTGAAGAAAACCAAAATAGAAGGCATCACCATCCCAGACTTGAGCCTCTACTACAAAGCTGTCATCATCAAGACAGTATGGTATTGGCACAAAAACAGACACATAGACCAATGGAACAGAATAGAGAACTCAGAAATCGACCCACAAATCTATGGCCAACTAATCTTTGACAAAGCAGGAAAGAGTATCCAATGGCAAAAGGACAGCCTCTTTAACAGATGGTGCTGGGAGAACTGGACAGCAACATGCAAAAGAATGAAACTAGATCATTTTCTCACACCATACACAAAAATAAACTCAAAATTGATCAAGGACCTGAATGTGAGACAGGAAACCATCAAAGCCCTAAAAAAGAAAGCAGGAAACAACCTCCTTGACCTCAACCGCAGCAATTTCTTACTTGACACATCCCCAAAGGCAAGGGAATCAAAAGCAAAAATGAACTATTGGGACCTCATCAAGATAAAAAGCTTCTGCACAGCAAAGGAAACACTCCAGAAAACAAATAGGCAACCGATGGAATGGGAAAAGATAGTTGCAAATGACATTTCAGATTAAGGGCTAGTATCCAAAATCTTTAAGGAACTCACCAAACTCCACACCCAAAAAAACAAATAATCCAGTGAAAAAATGGGCAGAAGACATGAACAGACACTTCTCCAAAGAGGACATCCAATTGGCCAACAGTCTCATGAAACGATGCTCAGCATCCCTCCTATCAGGGAAATACAAATCAAAACCACACTGAGATACCACCTCATGCCGATCAGAGTGACAAAAATGAACAAATTAGGAGACTCTAGATGCTGGCAAGGATGTGGAGAAACAGGCACCCTCCTACACTGTTAGAGGGAATGTAAACTGGTACAGCCCCTCTGGAAAACAGTGCGGAGGTTCCTCAATAAATTAACAATAGAACTCCCCTATGACCCAGCAATAGCACTTCCAGGAATTTACCCAAGGGATACAGGAGTGCTGATGCATAGAGGCACATGTACCCCAATCTTCATAGCAGCACTCTCAACAATAGCCAAATCGTGGAAAGAGCCTAAGTGTCCATCAATGGACGAATGGATTAAGATGTGTTTTATCTATACGATGGAATACTACATGACAATGAGAAAAACAAAATCTGGCCATTTGTAGCAACATGGATGGAACTTGAGTGTGTTAGGCTGAGCGAAATAAGACAGGCAGAGAAGGACAGATACCATATGTTTTCAGATATAGGAGGATTAGGAGGAACTTAACGGAGGACCATGGAGGAGGGGAAGGGGGAAAATAGTTGGGGAGAGGGAGGGAGGCAAACCATGAGAGACTCTTGAATGCTGCGAACAAACTGAGGGCTTATGGAGTAGGGGGAGAAGGAGGGGGGAGATGGGCATGGAGGAGGGCACTTGTTGGGATGAACACTGGGCATATTATGGAAACCATCTTGACAATAAACTATTTAAGAAAAAAAACTGTTATTCATTGTTAATGGGAATGCAATATGGTAAAGCCACTTTGAAAGGCAGTTTGGCAGTTTCTTATGAAAATAAACACACTTATCATACAATATAGCAATCATGCTCCTTGGTATTTACCCAAAGGAGTTGAAAACTTTTGTCCATAAATAGCTGCACACAGACGTTTGTAGCAGCTTTATTCATAATGGCCAAAACCTGGAAGCAATCTAGATGTCCTTCAGTAGGTAAATGGATAAACAAAATGTGATAAATTCAGACAATGGATTATTAAGTACTAAAAAGACATGAGCTATGAAACCATGAAAATACATGGAGGAAACATAAGCACATACCAACTGAAAGAAACTAATATGAAAAGGTTGCATAGTGTACGGTTCCAACTATACGACATTCTAGAAAAGGCAAATCTATGGAGACACAAGTAAAAAGATCAGTAGTTGGCAAAGGCTGGTGAAAGGGAGGGATGAATAAGCAGAGCACAGAGAATTTTTGCAAAAATGAAACTGTACTTTGTATGCTATAATGGTAGATACGTGTTAGTAAACATCTGTCCAAACCCAGAGAATATACAACACCAAGAGTGTGCCTTAGTGTAAACTACAGCCTTTGGGTTATAATGATATATCACTGTATGTTGATTAGTGGTAACAAATTTACAACTCTAGTGGAAGATGTTGATAATGGGGAAGGCTATGCATGTGTGGGTCACAAGGTATATGTAAAATCTCTGCAGCTTCTCAATTTTGCTGTGGACTTAATATTGCTCTAAAAAGCAAAGTCTAGGGGCGCCTGGGTGGCTTAGTCGGTTAAGCGTCCGACTTTCGCTTAGGTCATGATCTCGCGGTTCGTGGGTTCGAGCCCCGGGTCGGGCTCTGTGCTGACTGCCAGCTCAGAGCCTGGAGCCTGTTTCAGTCTGTGACTCCCTCTCTCTCTGACCCTCCCCTGCTCACGCTGTCTCTCTCTCTCCTAGAAATAAATAAAACATTTAAAAAATTTAAAAAAATAAAATAAAATAAAATAAAAAATAAATAAAAAGCAAAGTCTATTTTAAAGGAAGGAAGGAAGGAAGGAAGGAAGGAAGGAAGGAAGGAAGGAAGGAAGGAAGGGAGGTCGGTCATTTGGTAGCTATATGGAAAATAAAATAGAGACCGATCTAGAAGTAGGGAAATCAGTGGCGAGGCTATTGCTAAGTTTTATAAGAGATAAAGGAACCCAGGACTAAGATGGCAGTGAGATAGTGAGACAGGGTCAGAACTCGTGTATACTTTGAAGGTAGGATTGATAGACTTGTTGATGGAGTAGATGTGAAATGTGAAGGAAAAACAGATCCAAGACCTGCTGTTGCTGAGAACAGAATAGGAAGGAAGAAACAGATTTGGAGTGAAATCAAAGCCTCTGGTCTGGACATTTTAAGCCTGAAATGTTACATTAAACACCCAGGTAGAAAATTTGGGAAGCCTTTAAATGTAAATATCTAACATTTAGGGGTGTTCTCATGGCTAGAGATAACAAATTAGAAATCACTGGCTTATACATGGCATCAAAAGCCACAAAACTAGATAAGGTAACCAATGAGAATAAAGAGTAAAGCAAAAAGAAATGAACTGAACACCATTGCCAGGAGCACACCAACATTTAGAGTCCAAGAACAAGATATTGACTAGAAGTTGTCCACTAATTTGGAAGCATAAGGGATTTAAAGAGACAGACAAGAACCCTGATCCTCACCAGCAAGAATCCTGAATAAGAACTTAGAAACTTGAACCAGGATAATAAAATGCTGCAGCATCTATCCCTTTCTTGTGGATATCAGGAGGCAAGAATCATGGTCCAGGGCAGGGATCCACTTGCATGTGCCTCTTCAGAGGTTAGGTAAGCTGAGTGTGTTTGTATGCCCTGAGTGCAGTCTCTGGCCCAAAAGGAAAGAAAGCGCTTAACCACAAAAGCAAGAAAGTTGCCTAAACCTTCAGCATGAATACCCAGGGTCAGACCATGGGGAGGATACAAGGGCAAAGGAGAGAATTCATTAGGTGAAGAATAAGACAATGCCTTTGGCCCTGGAAAAGTTGGGTTCTCACATAAGTAAAAATGAATCCAACGACCATGAAGCACTAAGGGCCAACCCCTGTGTTGGCTACTATAGGTAAAGCAGCTGCAGAGATGCATAAAATAAACCCCCTCCTCAAAGAGATGCCAGCCAAGTGGACTGAGGAGAAAATGACTAAATGTTGGACACCTAATCCCGAAACATGGGATTATAAGCCTCACCCCACATCACTTTCTATCCTCATCTTCCTATAATCCTGATGTGAAAAGTAAGCTGGGTTTCCCAATGTGCTATGTTGAAAGGCATCTTAGAAGTGTGTGCCTGAGAAAGTCAGGGAGCAAGCCCCCATCTCCATCTCGTGCATCTGCCAATCCTGGTCTCCTGCTGCAAGAGCACACAGTAATATGCCAATAAAAGCTCACTTGATGGTAGGGAAGATAAAGGAATTTGTGTAAAAAAAAAAGAAAAGAAAAAGAAAAAGACTATTCCAGGAAGACATAGAGGGGATTTTCACAACTCCTGCTTGACACTCTTCAAAAGCCCACCAGTTAAAGGCTCTCTATGCTTCTAAAGGAGACTTAGGTTGTGCTCCTGACTTTTCTGATCTGTAAGGAGATTCTGTTGTTGCCTTTTTTTTCTTAATAAAATGAGCAGTATTACATTGTGCATTACAGCATTTGCATGGAGCAAAAACCTGTCTTCTGTACTTTCTCTCTCCCAATCCTTCACACATGACAGGCACCACTAATTACTCATAGTAGACTTCTCTCATGCATCAGGGTGCAAAATCAGAAACCTTTTTAACAAAGCACTGCAGGAATTATTAATCAAAACTACTATATGAGGTGAAATCTATGTCCCATCTCTGGCATAGTGTTTGGCAGCAGAGCATTTATTTTATTTTTTTAATTTACATCCCAGTTAGTTAGCATATAGTGCAATAATGATTTTAGTAGTAGAATCCAGTGATTCATTCCCTATGTATAATGCCCAGTACTCATCCCAACAAGTGTCCTTAATGCCCCTTGCCCATTTAAGCTCATTCCCCACCCACAACCCCTGTAGCAACCCTCAGTTTATTCTCTATATTTAAGAGTCTCTCACGTTTTGGGGCACCTGGGTGGCCTGAGCATACGACTTCGGCTCAAGTCATGATCTCATGGCTCATGAGTTCAAGTCCCACGTCAAGCTCTGTGCTGACTGCTCAGAGCCTGGAGCCTGCTTTGGATTCTGTGTGTGTCTCTCTATTTCTCTCTTTCTCTCTCTCTCTCTGTCTTTCAAAAATAAATAAACATTAAAAAATTTTTAAGAGTCTCTTATGTTTTGTCCCCCTCCTTATTTTTGTATTATTTTTGCTTCCCTTCCCCTATGTTCATCTGTTTTGTATCTTAAATTCCACATATGAATAAAGTCATATCATATTTGTCTTTTTCTGACTAAGTTCACTTAGCATAATACCCTCTAGTTCCATCCACATTAGAAGCAGAGCATTTAGAATCAAAATTCTGGATCCTGGTTCTGTCCTTCTATCAATCCTGGTTCTGAATCTATAGTTCTGAAACCCTGGGTCCCAATTTCAATGCTTATTAGCTGTTTAACTTTGGACATATAAACTAAATCTAAGTATCAGTTTCTTCATCTGTTCTTCAGAGGAAAATCCTGTTCCTAGGAGAGCTTAGGATGAGGGGATATACTAGGGTTGAGGAGAGCCCAATGAGGCTTCACTGAAGTGGGAGCACTGAAGCTGAGATGTGAGGGAGGGCAAGAGCATGCTCACTATAGGGAGGACCATGCCACATGAGAGACAGTCCATGGGGACAGAGGACAGACATCAAGGGATCATCAGACAATAACCAGAGTATATAAGGCTTTTAGAATATGTTAAGAAGTTTGGTCATTATCCAAACTTCCATAGTTAACTACACAAAGGATTAAGCAGAGGAGGCAATATAATCAATTCTCAACCTGGAAGGCATGTCTACTGACTCTTCTGTGGGGAACAGCTTACACCTAGCAGAATAGTTTAAACCGAAAACACAAGAAAGAACCATTGTCAAGGTTGTGGAGAAAAAGGAACATTTGTGGCCTGCTGGTAGGAGTGCAAACTGGTACAGCCACTGTGAAAGAGAATATGGAGTTCTGTCAAAAAATTAAAAATGAAATCACCATATGACCTAGTAATTCCACTACTGGATATTTACCAAAAAAATAGGAAAGCACTAATTTGAAAAGATACATGCACTTTATGGCAATATTAACAGCCAAGCTATGGGAGCAATTCAAGCATCCATCCATAGATGAATGGATAAATGAATGTGGATGAGCAAGATAGATAGATATAGACACATTTATATACACACCATGGAATATTATTCAGCCATAAAAAAAATAATGAAATCTCGCCATTTGCAACAACATGGATGGACCTGGGAGCTATAATGCTAAGTGAAAGAAGTCAGTCAGAGAAAGACAAATACCATAGGATTCCACTCATATATGAAACTTAAGAAACAAAACAAACAGCCCGTCTGCGCTCGCGGAGAAGCAGGGCTACTTCAAGGAACAAACCTAAAGTGCACATCGTGGAGAGTTCAAAACATCACTACGAGTAGAGAAATAAAACCAAAGTCACAAGAGAGACCAAGGGACACCCTTCAAAGAAGACTTTCTGAACGGCCAGGCCCTGGACAGTGTATGAGCCTCCTTTAATATTAATATAGCAGCACTCACAGGGGCAGAACACATCACAAGCTTTTAAAACTAACGAGAAAGAAAGCTAGCCAAAATGACAAAACGGAAGAACTCTCCTCTAAAGAAATTCGAGGGAGAAATAACAGCTAGAGAACTGCTAAAAACCGATCTAAGCAACATAACTGAACAAGAATTTAGAATAATACTCATAAAATTACTCATTGGGCTTCAAAAGGGCTTGGATGACATCCGAGTCATTATTGTTGCAAATACTGATGAACTAAAAAATGCAACACAAAATAAAATGGAGGCGTTGGCTACTGCACGGATTGAAAAGGCAGAAAAAATACGTGAATTAGAAGATACAATTATACAGAAAGAGGAAGCCGAGAAAAAGAGAGAGAAATTTGTCCAGGAACATGAAAGGAGAGTTCGAAAGCTGAGTGATACAATCAAACGGAAGAATATCCATATCATAGGAATTCCAGAAGGAGAGAGAGAGAAAGGAGCAGAAGGTGTACTTGAACAAATAATACCTGAGAACTTCCCCAACCTGGGAAAGGAAACAGATATTGAAATCCAAGAGGCACAGAGAACTCCCCACAGGCGTAAACTGAATCGATCTGCACGACATACAGTGAAACTGGCAAAATACAAGAACAAAGAGAGAATTCTGAAAGCAGTTAGGGATAAAAGGGCCCCAACATACAAAGGGAGACATATCAGGGTAGTAGCAGACCTATCTACTGACACTTGGAAGGCCAGAAAGGAATGGCAGGAAATCTTCAGTGTGATGAACAGGAAAATATACAGCCAAGAAGCCTTTAACCAGCAAGCCTATCATTCAGAATTGAAGGAGAGATCAAGGTTTACCCCAACAAAAAATGGAGGAATTCATCATCACTAAACCAGCCCTACAAGAGATCCTATGAGGGAAATGTTGCAAGGAACACAAAGTCCCAGAGACACCACTACAAGCATGAATCTAACAGAGAACACAATAACTCTAAACCCATATTTTTCAATAATAACACAGAATGTAAATGGACTAAATGCTCCAATCAAAAGATAGAGTAGAAGAATGGATTTAAAAAATTAGATCCATCTATTTGCTGTTTACAAGAGACCCATTTTAGACCTGAGGACACATTCAGATTGAAAGTGAGGAGATGGGAAAACATCTATCATGCTATTGGACATCAAAAAGAAAGCTGGAGTAGTCATATTTATATCAGACAAACTGGACTTTATTTTTTATTTTAAAGGCAAAGAAGGGCATTATATAATAATTTCAGGGTCTATCCATCAGGAAGAGCTAACAAGTATAAATGTCTATGCACTGAATTCAGAAACACCCAAATACATAAGACAATCACAAACATCGATAAGAATGTGCTAATAGCCAAATATGGAAAGAGCCTAAGTGTCCAACTGATGAATGGATCAAGAAAATGCAGTTTATCTACATAGAAAACCCGACAGACTCCACCAGAAGCCTACTAGAACTGATCCAAGAATTCAGCCAAGTTGCAGGGTACAAAATCAACGTACAGAAATCGGTTGCATTTTTATACACCACCAATGAAGCAACAGAAAGAGAAATCAAGAAACTGATCCCATTCACAATTGCACAAAAAACCATAAAATACCTCAGAATAAACCTAACCAAGGATACAAGAGATCTGTATGATGAAAACTATAGAAACTTATGAAGGAAATTGGAGAAGACACAAAGAAATGGAAAAACATTCCATGCTCATGGATAGGAAGAATAAATATAGTTAAGATGTCATTACTACCTAAGGCACTCTACACATTCAATGCAATTCCCATCAAAATCACACCAGCATACTTCTCAAAACTAGAACAAACTATCCAAAATTTGTATGGAACCACAAAAGACCCCGAATAGCCAAAGTAATCCTGAAAAATAAAACCAAAACGGGAGGGATCACTATCCCAGACTTTAGCCTCTACTACAAAGCTGTCATCATCAAGACAGTATGGTATTGGCACAAAAACAGACACATAGACCAATGGAACAGAATTGAGAACTCAGAAGTGGACCCAAAAGTATACAGCCAACTGATCTTTGACAAAGCAGGAAAGAGTATCCAGTGGAAAAAAGACAGCCTTTTTAACAGATGGTGTTGGGAGAACTGGACAGCAACATGCAGAAGAATGAAACTAGATCATTTTCTCACACCATGCACAAAAATAAACTCAAAATGGATAAAGGACCTGAACGTGAGACAGGAAACTATCAACACCCTAGAGGAGAAAGCAGGAAACAACCTCCTTGACCTCCACCGCAGCAACTTCTTACTTGACACATCCCCGAAAGCAAGGGCATCAAGAGCAAAAATAAACTGTTGAGACCTCCTCAAGATTAAAAGCTTCTGCACAGCCAAGGAAACAACCCAGAAAATTAATAGGCAACCAACGGAATGGGAAAAGATAGTTGCAAATGACATATCAGATAAAGGGTTGATATCCAGAATCTACAAGGAACTCACCAAACTACACCCCCGAAAAACAAACAACCCAGTGAAGAAATGGGCAGAAGATATGAACAGACACTTCTCCAAAGAGGACATCCAGATGGCCAACAGACACATGAAACGATGTTCAGCATCGCTCCTCATCACGGAAATACAAATCAAAACCACACTGAGATACCACCTCACGCCAGTCAGAGTGGCAAAATGAGCAAATCAGAGAACTCTAGAAGCTGACGAGGATGTGGAGAAACGGGCACCCTCTTACACTGTTGGTGGGAATGTAAACTGGTACAGCCCCTCTGGAAAACAGTGTGGAGGTTCCTAAGGAAACTAACAACAGAACTCCCCTATGACCCAGCAATAGACTGCTAGGAATTTACCCAAGGGATATAGGAGTGCTGATGCATAGGAGCACATGTACCTCAATGTTCATAGCAGCACTCTTAACAATAGCCAAAACAATTCATAGCAGCACTCTCAACAATAGCTAAAACATGGAAAGAGCTTAAGTGTCCATCAACAGATGAATGGATCAAGAAGATGTGGTTTATCTATACCATGGAATACTACATGGCAATGAGAAACAATGAAATCTGGCCATGTGTAACAACGTGGATGGACCTTGAGGGTGTTATGCTGAGCGAAATAAGTCAGGCAGAGAAGGACAAATATCATATGTGTGCACGTACAGGAGGATTAGGAGGAACTTAACTGAGGAACAAGGGGGAGAAAAAGGGCGGAAATGGTGGGGGAAAGGGAGAGAGGCAAACCTTGAGAGACTCTTGAATGCTGACAAAAACTGAGGACTGATGGATGTTGGGGGGAGGAGGGATGGGCATGGAGGAGGACACTTGTGGGGATGAGCACTGGGTGTTATGTGGAAACTAATTTGACAATAAACTATTTGTAAAAATAAATAAATAAATAAATAAACCCAACAGACTCCACCAGAAGCCTACTAGAACTCATCCAGGAATTTAGCAACGTTGCAGGGTACAAAATCAATGTAGAGAAATCGGTTTCATTTTTATACAACAACAATGAAGCAATAGAGAAATCAAGAAACGGATCCCATTCACAATTGCACAAAAAACCATAAAAATACTAGGAATAAATATAACCAAAGATATAAGAGATATGTATGATGGAAACTAAGGAAAGCTTATGAAGAAAATGAAGACACAAAGAAATGGAAAAACATTCCATGTTCATGGATTGGAAGAGTAAATATTATTAAAATGTCTTTACTACCCAAAGCAATCTACACATTCAATGCAATCCCAATCAAAATTATATCAGCATTCTTCTCAAAACTAAAACAAACTATCCTAAAATTTGTATGGAACCACAAAAGACCCCAAAAGCCGAAGTCCTATTGAAGAAAACCAAAATAGAAGGCATCACCATCCCAGACTTGAGCCTCTACTACAAAGCTGTCATCATCAAGACAGTATGGTATTGGCACAAAAACAGACACATAGACCAATGGAACAGAATAGAGAACTCAGAAATCGACCCACAAATCTATGGCCAACTAATCTTTGACAAAGCAGGAAAGAGTATCCAATGGCAAAAGGACAGCCTCTTTAACAGATGGTGTTGGGAGAACTGGACAGCAACATGCAAAAGAATGAAACTAGATCATTTTCTCACACCATACACAAAAATAAACTCAAAATTGATCAAGGACCTGAATGTGAGACAGGAAACCATCAAAGCCCTAAAAAAGAAAGCAGGAAACAACCTCCTTGACCTCAACCGCAGCAATTTCTTACTTGACACATCCCCAAAGGCAAGGGAATCAAAAGCAAAAATGAACTATTGGGACCTCATCAAGATAAAAAGCTTCTGCACAGCAAAGGAAACACTCCAGAAAACAAATAGGCAACCGATGGAATGGGAAAAGATAGTTGCAAATGACATTTCAGATTAAGGGCTAGTATCCAAAATCTTTAAGGAACTCACCAAACTCCACACCCAAAAAAACAAATAATCCAGTGAAAAAATGGGCAGAAGACATGAACAGACACTTCTCCAAAGAGGACATCCAATTGGCCAACAGTCTCATGAAACGATGCTCAGCATCCCTCCTATCAGGGAAATACAAATCAAAACCACACTGAGATACCACCTCATGCCGATCAGAGTGACAAAAATGAACAAATTAGGAGACTCTAGATGCTGGCAAGGATGTGGAGAAACAGGCACCCTCCTACACTGTTAGAGGGAATGTAAACTGGTACAGCCCCTCTGGAAAACAGTGCGGAGGTTCCTCAATAAATTAACAATAGAACTCCCCTATGACCCAGCAATAGCACTTCCAGGAATTTACCCAAGGGATACAGGAGTGCTGATGCATAGAGGCACATGTACCCCAATCTTCATAGCAGCACTCTCAACAATAGCCAAATCGTGGAAAGAGCCTAAGTGTCCATCAATGGACGAATGGATTAAGATGTGTTTTATCTATACGATGGAATACTACATGACAATGAGAAAAACAAAATCTGGCCATTTGTAGCAACATGGATGGAACTTGAGTGTGTTAGGCTGAGCGAAATAAGACAGGCAGAGAAGGACAGATACCATATGTTTTCAGATATAGGAGGATTAGGAGGAACTTAACGGAGGACCATGGAGGAGGGGAAGGGGGAAAATAGTTGGGGAGAGGGAGGGAGGCAAACCATGAGAGACTCTTGAATGCTGCGAACAAACTGAGGGCTTATGGAGTAGGGGGAGAAGGAGGGGGGAGATGGGCATGGAGGAGGGCACTTGTTGGGATGAACACTGGGCATATTATGGAAACCATCTTGACAATAAACTATTTAAGAAAAAAAACTGTTATTCATTGTTAATGGGAATGCAATATGGTAAAGCCACTTTGAAAGGCAGTTTGGCAGTTTCTTATGAAAATAAACACACTTATCATACAATATAGCAATCATGCTCCTTGGTATTTACCCAAAGGAGTTGAAAACTTTTGTCCATAAATAGCTGCACACAGACGTTTGTAGCAGCTTTATTCATAATGGCCAAAACCTGGAAGCAATCTAGATGTCCTTCAGTAGGTAAATGGATAAACAAAATGTGATAAATTCAGACAATGGATTATTAAGTACTAAAAAGACATGAGCTATGAAACCATGAAAATACATGGAGGAAACATAAGCACATACCAACTGAAAGAAACTAATATGAAAAGGTTGCATAGTGTACGGTTCCAACTATACGACATTCTAGAAAAGGCAAATCTATGGAGACACAAGTAAAAAGATCAGTAGTTGGCAAAGGCTGGTGAAAGGGAGGGATGAATAAGCAGAGCACAGAGAATTTTTGCAAAAATGAAACTGTACTTTGTATGCTATAATGGTAGATACGTGTTAGTAAACATCTGTCCAAACCCAGAGAATATACAACACCAAGAGTGTGCCTTAGTGTAAACTACAGCCTTTGGGTTATAATGATATATCACTGTATGTTGATTAGTGGTAACAAATTTACAACTCTAGTGGAAGATGTTGATAATGGGGAAGGCTATGCATGTGTGGGTCACAAGGTATATGTAAAATCTCTGCAGCTTCTCAATTTTGCTGTGGACTTAATATTGCTCTAAAAAGCAAAGTCTAGGGGCGCCTGGGTGGCTTAGTCGGTTAAGCGTCCGACTTTCGCTTAGGTCATGATCTCGCGGTTCGTGGGTTCGAGCCCCGGGTCGGGCTCTGTGCTGACTGCCAGCTCAGAGCCTGGAGCCTGTTTCAGTCTGTGACTCCCTCTCTCTCTGACCCTCCCCTGCTCACGCTGTCTCTCTCTCTCCTAGAAATAAATAAAACATTTAAAAAATTTAAAAAAATAAAATAAAATAAAATAAAAAATAAATAAAAAGCAAAGTCTATTTTAAAGGAAGGAAGGAAGGAAGGAAGGAAGGAAGGTCGGTCATTTGGTAGCTATATGGAAAATAAAATAGAGACCGATCTAGAAGTAGGGAAATCAGTGGCGAGGCTATTGCTAAGTTTTATAAGAGATAAAGGAACCCAGGACTAAGATGGCAGTGAGATAGTGAGACAGGGTCAGAACTCGTGTATACTTTGAAGGTAGGATTGATAGACTT
>JAESUZ010000780.1:0-61947 GCA_017311185.1 Proteles cristata cristata
CCACACATCCATGTCCACACCACACCGTCCATGTCCACACCACACCGTCCATATCCACACCACACGGTCCATGTCCACACCACCTTGTCCTCCATGTCCACCCCTATCTTGTTATTCTCGTACTACTGCTTCTTTCCTGGGGACCAAATAACCTGCTAAGTGTCTCCCTCCACCCTTGAGACCTTCCCCGGGGGCGTCCTGAGTGAAGCCTCTGTCACAATTGTTAGCTCTGCTTCCAGGGTGTTTGGCGCCCTCCCTTCCTTGCTAGGGGCCTCTGTGACCCCCATTTTTTTAATATCTGGCTTTTATTTCCACATGGTATAAGATGGTGATCTAAATAAGTTTTCTCATCAATTAATTTATGAAAACTTACCATAGCCAATCAGGAAAGTTTTAATCAGTTTCTTAGTGAAGAGCAGTGGGATGCTGACCTGGGAATCTGTGCATGTGATTCATAGGTTATTATCTGAAAATAGGCAACTCTGCAGAGTTCTAATTATGAAATATGGGTTTCACATTTATTATCAAGTACTTGTATGGTTTTCGTAAAATTTCCAGATAAATAAGCATTTCATCTCTTTGCTAAATGTCGAATCTTGAAATTATTGTTAAAGTTAGTATTTTAAGGCCAGGAGTGTACAAAATAGGTAAAAATTGTATGTAAAATAGGCACAGTATATCCAGGTTTGCTTATAATATATTAAAAATATTAAAAAGCTGTTGTATTACAACAAGGCAGTGTTGCTGTAGGAATTGATTGAACAATAAAACCAAAATGCATCTTAGGTTGAAACTGAAAACAAAAATCAGTGAGACTTTGTATATCTTAATATATATTATACATGAATTAATATGTGTTAATATCTTATTTAGTAGGCTGATATATGTAAACTGAATAAAATCATTTGACCGTGGAGCTCTGGAGATGTGTGCAATTCAGACTGCATCCCCTGCAGATGGAAAGCCAGTCTCATGAGGCACTGGTCAGAGCCAAAATACATGGATCTAGTTTGTCAGCAGGCTTTTTCAAATAATGTTCTTGGGCATCCAAATACGATCAACAATTGTGTTGCTTTGGGGAAATAATCCATGCTTCAGACTTTGAAATTACATTCCCAGGAAAAGCTTGTTTCTGAAGCAGGCAGCATCTGTTTTTTATTGGGGTCCTGCTCCACCTAATTGTACAGCTGGTTTGAGAGAGGAAAAACATTTCATGTCATCCGTCAGCCCAGAGTGAACAAGCAAACTCATTTCAGTCTCACCCACGGTTGTGACCTTAGAGGCCACCCGCTCCTCAATTAAGCGAAATATACTCTAAGGTTGGGGTCCTTTGCTCACAGAGCACACTCTTCAGGAGAGGGAGGTTGGAGACTTTGAGGCAAGCTGATTGCAGACTGGGAAGGCCACACTGTTTCCCGTGGGCAAGTTTAGGGCTCACCTGTGGAGCCGGAGCTGTGGTCCTAGTGAGTCTACATGTCTCATTTCCCCAAGTTCTAGCACAGACGTGCTACATACACATTTTTCTCCACTCTCTGACTGACGACAGAAACTCAGAGCCCACAGTCTAGCTTCAAGGTCCTGGTGCTTTCCACCATGTCGGCCATCCCTGTGTGTACAGTCACTTCATAAGACTCCATATTCTGGAAATAATAACTGAGCTTATTATGTCACAGAGTTTTAGACAATTATTTTTACATGCTTACTTCATCTACTATTTTTATTCAACTTATAAGATACATCTTGCACTCAAGCATTTTAAAACCCAAATGACTCAAAACTGCAAGCGAAATGCTTTATTATTTTTTTAAATGTTTGTGGTATATTTTAAAAAGAGTACAGTTACTTGCATTAAGAAATAATGATAGGGGCGCCTGGGTGGCTTAGTCGGTTAAGCGTCTGACTTTCGCTTAGGTCATGATCTCACAGTTCGTGAGTTCGGGCCCTGCATCGGTCTCTGTGCTGACTGCCAGCTCAGAGCCTGGAGCCTGTATCAGTCTGTGACTTCCTCTCTCTCTGACCCTCCCCTGCTCACGCTGTCTCTCTCTCTCCTAGAAATAAATAAAAAATATTTAAAAAAAAAAAGACATAATGATAACAGATAAGCATCTTAACTTCTGATTCTCCAATTTCCTATTTGTCAAGAGGGGTGAATGAGCAGGTAGTAGGAGTCCCCACAAGTGTGCACCTGGGGTGCTTGCATACACACTCAGTGTGATCATAGAGTCCGTTTTGATTATGGAACTCATGCCCCCGGTTGTTACTATTATTATGAGTTTTAATGACTTCACGAATGGTGTTGGCAACACCATCCAAGTCTTTTCTTCCTGCAGTGACTTTGCATCCCCTCCCATGGAAACTCTGAATCCACAGGGCTTTAGGACTCGGGGCCTGTGACTGGCTCCAGTCTCAGAGGACACAGGGACACCTTGTGCCAGCCTCGGGCCTCACATGCTTCTCTCTTCTTCCTCAGTACCTTGCTGTCACCACGTGGAAGAGCCGGGCAGGTTTGGGGGGTGATGGGGGTCACTGGCTTCATGGCTTGTACCCAGCCCCTGCTGGCCAATGTGTGAGCACCCGGCCAGATCAACAAGGCAGTTTTCCATTTAAACCAAACAGAACCGTTAGGACTAATAAATGAATTCAGCAAAGTTGCAGGATACAAAACCAATACATCAAAATCTGTTGCATTTCTATACACTAATAATGAACCCTCAGAAAGAGGAATTAAGTCCCATTTTCAACTGTATCAAAAAAGAATAAAATACCCAGGAATAAATTTAGCCAAGGAAGTGAAGATCTGTATATTGAAAACCACAAGACACTCATGAAGGAAACTGAATAAGACACAAAAAGATGGAAAGACATTCCGTGCTCATGGACTGAAAGAATACTATTATTTTTTTTGTGTGTGAGGTTCTTCTTTTTTTTTTTTTTTTACAAATAGTTTATTGTTAAATTAGTTTCCACATAACACCCAGTGCTCATCCCTACAAGTGTCCTCCTCCATACCCATCCCTCCTCCCCCCACATCCATCAGTCCTCAGTTTTTGTCAGCATTCAAGAGTCTCTCATGGTTTGCCTCTCTCCCTTTCCCCCACCATTTCCCCTTCTCCTCCCCCTTGGTCCTCTGTTAAGTTCCTCCTAATCCTCCTATACGTGCACACATATGATATTTGTCCTTCTCTGCCTGACTTATTTCCTTAGCATAACACCCTCAAGGTCCATCCATGTTGCTACACATGGCCAGATTTCATTGTTTCTCATTGCCATGTAGTATTCCATGGTATAGATAAACCACATCTTCTTGATCCATTCATCTGTTGACGGACACTCTTCGCAGATGACATGATACTCTACATAGAAAACCCGACAGACTCCACCAGAAGCCTACTAGAACTGATCCAAGAATTCAGCCAAGTTGCAGGGTACAAAATCAACGTACAGAAATCGGTTGCATTTTTATACACCAACAATGAAGCAACAGAAAGAGAAATCAAGAAACTGATCCCATTCACAATTGCACAAAAAACCATAAAATACCTTGGAATAAACCTAACCAAGGATACAAGAGATCTGTATGATGAAAACTATAGAAGACTTATGAAGGAAATTGAAGAAGACACAAAGAAATGGAAAAACATTCCATGCTCATGGATAGGAAGAACAAATATAGTTAAGATGTCATTACTACCTAAGGCACTCTACACATTCAATGCAATTCCAATCAAAATTGCACCAGCATACTTCTCAAAACTAGAACAAACTATCCAAAAATTTGTATGGAACCACAAAAGACCCCGAATAGCCAAAGTAATCCTGAAAAATAAAACCAAAACGGGAGGGATCACCATCCCAGACTTTAGCCTCTACTACAAAGCTGTCATCATCAAGACAGTATGGTATTGGCACAAAAACAGACACATAGACCAATGGAACAGAATTGAGAACTCAGAAGTGGACCCAAAAGTATACAGCCAACTAATCTTTGACAAAGAATGAATGTTATTAACATGTCCCCACTACCCAAAACAATATGCAGATTCATTGCAGTCCCTATCACAATTCCAATGGCATGTCTTCCAGATAGAACAAAGAATCCTAAAATTTATATGGAAGAAAACATAAAAGACCCCAAATAGCAAAAGCAGTCTTGAGAAAGAACAAGGCTGGCTACATCATGCTCTCCAATTTCAAACTATATTGCAAAGCTATCGTGACCACAGTAGTGTAGTACTGGCATAAAAACAGATGCATAGATCAATGTAACAAAGTAGAGAATATAGAAATAAACCCATGTGTATGTGGTCAGTTAATCTACAACAAAGGAGCCAAGGATACGGAGAAAGGGCAGCCTTTTCAATAAATGGTGTTTGGGAAATTGAACAGCTACCTGCAAAAGAATGAAACTGGACCCCTGTCTTAACAACATACACAAAAATCAACTAAAAATGGGTTTAAGGCTTGAGCATAAGACCTGAAACCACAATATACCTAGAAGAAAACATAGATGGTAAGCTTCTTGATGTAGGTCTTGGTGATTTTTTTTTTTAATCTAACACCAAAAGCAAAAGCAAAAATAAACAAGTAACACAAATCAAAGTAAAAAAGCAAATGAAACCATCAACAAAATGACCAGGTCACCTACTAAATGGGAGAAAATATTTACAAATAATATATCTGATTAGGGACTAGTATCCAAAATATATAAAGAACTTTTACAACTCAATAGCAACAAGCAATCTAATTAAAAATTACACAGAAGATCTGAATAAACCTTTTTCCAAAGAAGAATACAGATGGAAAGATGCTCAACATCACTTAGTATCAGGGAAATGCAAATCAAAACTGCAACGAGGTATCAGCTCACGCATGACAGAATAACTATCATTAAAAAGATAAGAGACGACGAGGGTTGGTGAGATGTGGAGAAGAGAGACCCTAGTGCATTGCTGGTAGGAGTGTAAACTGGTGCAGTCCCTATGGAAAACAGTGTGGCATTTCCTCAGAAATTAAAAATATAACTACTTTATGATCCAACAATTCCATGTATGGATATTTATACAAAGAAAATGAAAACACTACTTTTAAAAGATGTCTACAACCCCCTGTTTGTTGCTTTATTATTTATAAGTCAACCTAAGTGTCCATCAATAGATGAGTGGATAAAGATGTGAGAACATACACACACACACACGCACGCACACACGCACACACACGCACACACAATGGAATATTGCTCAGCCATAAAAAAGGTGGTTCTTGCCATTTGTGACAACAGAGACAGACCTTGAGGGCATTATGTTTAATGAAGTAAGTCAGACAGAGAAAGACAAATACTGTATAATCTCTCTTATACATGGAATCTAATAACTAACTTTTAAGATATAGAAAACAGATTGGTGGCTGCCAGAGGAGGGGTCTAGAGGTGGTGGGAGAAATGGGTGAACTTTTTTTTGGTTTGGTTTTTAGTTTAAATAAGTTGACATTTAAAAATAAGACTGGTTTTGTAGGTGATAGGCTACCGGGCCCATGAGCCTGTCTGCCCTATGCCAGGGAGCTTCAGCTGACCTGCAGACTCAGAGCTTTTTTTTTTTTAATTTTTATTTATTTTTGAGAGAGAGAGACAGAGGAGGAGTGGAACAGGGGCAGAGAGAGAGAGAGATACAGAATCGGAAGCTGACAGATACTGAGCTGTCAGCACAGAGCCTGACGTGGGGCTCGAACCCATGAACTGCGAGATCATGACCTGAGCTGAAGTCAGCCACTTAACCAACTAAGCCACCCAGATGGTCCCATAGAGCTGTTTTTCAGGCTACTAAGTTCTGAGTTTATGCGATGGTAGCTAACCACAGCATGAGGATGTGGAAGGGATTTGACCGAATAGCTTTTGTGATTATTTTTCCAGATTGTTAATTTGATGTTTCAAATGATATAAATTATGGACGATAGTTAAATTCTAAAGAGGTCACACAAGAAAACAAAATGCTGCTTTATTACTGGCCGATTACACTGAAGCTCGTCGCCGTCCCCAGCTCCCGAGCACCTCCGTCCGCCGGTGCTGCCTTCCCCACGGCCCCCTGTGCCGGGCGGCAGCGTCTCCCCAGCCGGAGCTTCCCTGGGGATGCTGGCAACCCCGTCCTCTGAGTCAGGGTTCTGTCTGTCTACCCGTGAAGGTCGGGTCCTGACGCTAGCTCCTCCGGAAGGCTGTTTCTGTCACCGCAGGCTGGATTCTGCTCTCTCATGGGTTTGTATCTCCCTCCAGTCCATCCCCGGAGTCACGGCACTACCCCGGGGTCCTGCGCCCCCCACGAGGCCGCCCTCCGCTTGCTCAGCGTCCTCTGCCTGTTGGCTTGTGCCCAGCCCACCAGGCTTGCAATCAGGTGTTTGCTGAATGGAAAACCGAGTGGGTGTCTGGGTTAAGAGGCTGGGTGGTACCTGCCAAGAGAGGCCATGGTCAACAGCACCCTCTGAAGAACAGGTAGTTTTAAAAATAATGGGGTATTAGTACTTATATCACCTGAATGACGATTTTGCTGAGAAGCAGAACAGCTGCAGAAAGCACAGACGTGCTGCTTTCTGGAACCTTCTTCAGAGGTGCTGGCTGTAAAGGGGGTTCCTGTCACCTGAAGTGTTTAATACACTCAGGAAGGACAGTGTGTGTTTTACCCCCACAGCGGCTTTTCTAAGTATTTCTTTTTCTTTTTCTTTCTGTGTTGTAGTTCAGGACCAGCAGCAAATCTGTGGGGGCGCCTTGATTTTAAAAGGGCGCCGAATACGTTTGAGGGCCCTAGTTTTCAATGGTGCCTTCACACATATTGATGTTGGGCTTTGTGACCGTTTTATCCCCTGACAGACACCTCTGTTGTACAGGAAGTGCAGAAAGAACCCATTCTCTGCATTCAGTGGAAAAGCTTTGTGAATTCAGAGGCTTTGTACAAACGCCTTTCTTAACTATATTCTCACTTTTCGATTTTGATTTTGAGTTGTTTCCCTCGCTGATTTCACTTCCTATGTTTGCAACATAGAGATAAAAATATCTACCTCACAGAGTGTTTTTAATGAGGAATGAAAATGCATATTAAGTCATCTAAGATAAAGTAGGGATGTTCAGCAAACATGTCCTTCCCCTGATTTGCTTTGTAAATGGAACCTCTCTTAACTGAGAAATTCAGACAAAATATAGATCATTTGCTTAATCTACCTCTTTTCAGGATGTCAGAGAAGAGGCAGATCTGGGTGTGTCTGAGCGTGTGTGAACGCCTTCGCAGAACCCCAGAACCACATCTACCTTTCGGGCTCCCACGGCCGCTGCACGTGACACATCACTGTCTTATGGGGACGGAAGGGGCCACCTTGGTTCCTTCCTAAGTCTGGAATGGACGGCAAGTGGAGGAAGAGCCACGCTCGAGGTGGAAAGCAACAACAGCTGCAGAAAAGAGGAGAAGGGGCTGCAGGCGTGCGCCGAGAGAGAGAAGACCGAAGTCCTGAGGGCAGGTGCGGGTCCCCACGTAAGGTGTTGGTTCTGGTGATGCGCCCTCACCTGTCTTCCTTCACAGAAGGGCACACTCACTTCAGTCACCTGAGACCCTGCGGGCACAGCACCTGATGTCCCTGTGAGTGTGCAGACAGTGTGGCAGGAACTCACCCGCATGGACATTTACTCCGCATCTAGTGAGGTGCTGCCTTCCAGAGGCCCCTGGGACTGGCGCCCTTGCTGTGTCACAGCAGGGCGGTGGCCGCACCACCCAGGGAGCTTCTCTGGCAGCACCCAGCATGGACCGATGTTTTGTCTCGGGCTTCTTGGGGCCACTGGGAAAATCACCAGGGGAGAGAAGATGCCGCCTCTTGCCTCCTTCCCGCGTGTTCTCCACGGGGTCTGGGGTCAGTGCTGCCTGCTCCCTCACTTGCTCCTTGAGACCCAGACCGCTTTCCGAGTCCCCCGTGACGGGGACTTGTTGCAGACGTCTTCCCTATGGTCGCTCTTCGGTCCCACGTCACTGATACAGCCGTCTTCTACCTCACTGCCCATCCGGGGTCTCCCCTTCTTGACCAGCTTGCCTCCTAAGTGAATGTTCTAAGTCATCACTTGGACAGTGATTCTCTTGTAAAAGTTCTCTTTTGTCTTTAGGGTGGAATCTATACTATTCAGCTAATGTTTCTCTAATTCACTCTATTCCACTCACACAACTTCTTTATATTCTCCAATACACCACGCGTTTACATAAATCTGTGTCCTCAAACATGCCTTCCATTCTGCCTAGAACACCACCGATCCACCTTTGGGTCTGCGAAGATTTTATTTCCTTTTTGATCTAGCTCGAGTGTTACTTGTTCCAAACCGTCTGTAAGCCAAGTCTTTGTTGGACGTCTGGCCTCTATGATACCGGATGTTTCCCTTCCTTGGCGGGGGGCAGCCCAAATGCTTTCTTTGTTTGCGTGGCTGGCAGTACTATCATTATTATTACTACGTTTTCTGGTCTGTCACGGTTGTAGGGTTCTTAGGTGACAACAGGGACCACATGTCATATGCCTCTGCCTTTCCTCTTCTGCACAGAACATATTTTGTTAAGTGAATAAATGAATGCTTCTGTGTGGAAGAGAATTGTGTCTGAGGGAAGGACGAAATATGCACCCGGACCACGCGCACTTGGGGCTCGGCAGAGGCCCTGGAGCGGCCAGGGACAGGCGATGCCCGGACAGGGAACAGGAAGGCGGAAGAGGAGAGAGACTGACAAATTTGGGCCCATGTCCTAAGAGGCCAAGAGCGTCTTAAAAGGTACAAGTTCCTCAGCAAATCTTACAGGAGAACAGACAAAATAAATAATTCTGGCAAAACAGGTCTTTGATCACATCCACATATTCATGCCTTAATATTAATCACCTTAACTATTTTTATTTTTATTTTTTACAATTTTATACCACAAACCCTCAGTGCAAGACATGAACATTATTTTGTTTCCGAATCACAATAGTTCTCCTCTGAGCTATGATCCTACCTTCCTGAAGGGAAATTCCGCCCCAGTGACTGATGGAGGCAGAAATCTTACAGTTTCCTAACCGGTGGAGAGGACAGTGGGCCTTCCGTGCACACCGACCACTGCCGACCCCCACTTTACGTCTGTTTGGCTCTCGAGCAGTTTGATTCCTGAGGTTTTGTGCCAATTTGGAGCAGCTCACACAGCAGAGCCTCTGCGTCTGGCCTCTCGCCAGAGCCCTGCAGCTGCCCGCAACGCCCCACTCCGGGCAGGAACACACCTGGATACGGGTCTCTATGTTTTCCCTCCAGGAGCGTGTGAAGCAGCACAGCTGGTCCCAAACATAAACACGTTTGGCACCTCGAATGTTGTGTGACACAGGAAGACCAGGAACCCGGGACAGCGTGCGCTTTCTGTGGAGAAGAGCAAGTTCTCCACATGCTGAGGCACTGAGGCTCCAGGGATGCGGTTTTGGAGCTCAGCACCAGCTTGCAGAGAGAAACAGGCTGCAAAGAAAACTGTGAAGGGTGCTTGGAGATCGGGGACACCGGGGGCCTGGGGCTCTGCAGCCGGTTAGGAGAGGTGAGGGCGCTGGGGAGGGCATGGCGGTCTTGGGGCTTGGGGACAACAGCCCTGTCCTCGGGTGCTGGGAACAGGCGCATTGTAGGTACGTTACGGACGGGTCCCTTCGGTCGCGAACCCGGAGCTCTAAGGGTCCCGCTTGTAAGAACTGTCTTCCAGGTTTCCCTGAATGGTCAGAATTGTAATGATCAGTGTCTTCAAGACTGACCATATTTTCTTACAGTCATTGTCATTTCATGGGAAACAGTATACCGACATTTGTTCATTTTTCTCTGCTCAGAGTTATAGAGTCTTTTCCCGGATGAAAAGTTAAGTGTAAATTGTAGCTTGTGTGGATACGTATAATTTCACAATGAAAAACATTAAAAAATCATAATAGAAAAATAGTATATAGAATTGACTATTGCAGGATGCAAAGTCAAGGAATGTTGACAGAACATTTTCCTCTGACTCTTATAAGATTTTTTTTTTGTCCCTATAGGGAAAGAACACATTTGAAATTAAATTTGGGCAGAAAGTGGAAGTGAGCTCATGCAATTCCAAGATCCTGGGTGGTCCTTGGAGAACAGAGCTGTGTGTTGGTGACCATGGTGTTCTCCGAGAACAATCTGGGTTTTCTGTCCTCTTCCAGTATTTGCATTAATCATTCAGGATTTAGTTTTCCTCTGCCTTTCTTTGTTGTTGTTTTTATCCTGTATGTAGTTAAAATTGTAAAAGCTCCATCAACTGCCCCAGGACTGTAAAGAATTGCCTCAACATCCATGGTAAGAATCCCTAGAGAATTAACTAAAGCTTTGATTGTTTTAAAAAATTTTTAATGTTTATTTATTTTTGAGAGAAAGAGAGACAGGATGTGAATGGGGGAGGGGCAGAGAAAAAGGGAGACACAGATTCGGAAGCAGCTCCAGGCTCTGAGCTGCCAGCACAGAGCCCGACGCAGGGCTCGAACCCACGAACTGTGAGATCATGACCTGAGCTGAAGTTGGTGCTTAACCGACAGAGCCACCCAGGCGCTCCCTAAAGTTTTGACTTTTAAAGTCAGTTCCTGTGATTATGTCCAGGTGGTCCCTGTAGAAGTGACATCAGGTAGGGCCAGCTTGAGACGCACACGGTTTCCTCTGAAACTAGAGGGCTTGTCGGCAGCTTCTCATGCTGTTTCCAGTTGGATGTTCAGCTTCTCCGAAAATGCTCCTGCTCACGATGAAAACAAATGGTCAGGGAGCAGAGCTCCCCCCATGGCCCCCACGAGGCTTCTGTGCCCCCATGAGACTGGACAAGTCATAAGAACGGATTCTCAAGCACTTGCTTTTAAATTTGAAAATGCTGCAAGGCTTTTTTAATATATATTTTAAATGTTTACCTATTTATTTTGAAAGAGAGTACAAGCAGGGGAGATACAGAGAGAGAGAGAGAGAAGCCACACTGTCAGCACAGAGCCCAGTGCAGGGCTTGAACCCATGAACTGTGAGGTCATGACCTGAGCCGAAACCAAGTCAGATACTTGTGCCCCAGAAAAAGCTGCAGAGTTTTAAGTGAAAGACCCAAGTGTAGTGTTCAGGAGCAACCTTCCAGCCATAGGGACCCAGACACATTCTATTATTTTCTAATATAATTTATTGTCACGTTGGCTAACATAGTGTGTACAGTGTGCTCTTGGGTTTTGGGGTAGATTCTTGTGATTCATCACTTACATACAACACCAGTGCTCATCCCAACAAGTGCCCCCCTCAATGCCTATCACCCATTTGCCCATTCCCCCTCCCCCCAATCCACCCTCGGTTTATTTTCTATCACTAAGAGTCTCTTATGGTTTGCCTCCCCCCACCCCCATTCGAAACTATTTTTTCCCCTTCCCTTCCCCCATGGTCTTCTGTTAAGTTTCTCAAGTTTCACATATGAGTGAAAACATATGATATCTGTCTTTCTCTGACCGACTTACTTCACTCAGCATAATACCTTCCAATTCCATCCATGTTACTACAAATGGCATGATTTCACTCTTTCTCATTGCCAAGTAGTATTCCATTGTATATAGAAACCACATCTTCTGTATTCATTCATCAGTTGATGGACATTTAGCCTATTTCCAGAATTTGGCTATTGTTGAAAGTGCTGCTGTAAACATTGGGGCACATGTGCCCCTATGAATCAGCACTCCTGTATCCTTTGGATAAATTCCCAATAGTGTTATTGCTGGATCGTCAAATTTTAAACTTTTTGAGGAACCTCCACACTGTTTTCCAGAGTGGCCGCACCAGCTTGTATTCCCACCTGCCGTGCAAGAGGGTTTCTCTTTCTCCACATCCTCACCAACATCTGTTGCTTCTGAGTTGTTCATTTTAGCCACTCTGACTGGTGTGAGGTGGTATCTCAGTGTGGTTTTGATTTGTATTTCCCTGATGATGAGTGATGTTGAGCATCATTTCATGTGTCTGTTGGCCATCTGGATGTCTTCTTTGGAAAAGTGTCTATTCATGTCTTCTGCCCATTTCTTCACTGGATTATTTGTTTTTCTGGTGTTGAGTTTGGTAAGTAGTAAGTTCTTTATAGATTTTGGATAGTAACGCTTTATCCAATACATCATTTGCAAGTATCTTTCCCGTCCTGTTGGATGCTTCCCTTCCATGAACTGTAGCCTGTTGGAGAATAGCCTCTTGACACTGAATTACTCAGATCAGCATGAAACAAAAGTCACAAAACCAACGAAAATTAAAAACTTTTGCCCAGAGGCATCACTGCACAGAGCATGCAATTGGATGTGGTTTAAATGGCATTTGGTGCTAAGGGGCCTGTCCAGGGGCAGGGGGGCAGGAAGCAGTGATTCTTATCCCTGAACGAGCCTCATGCTTTCGTCTCACCAGAACCTCTATCTAATTTGAAATGGGAAAGGCTTGGTTTGTTTACTCATTCAACCTTTATTTAATGTCGGAAAATACTTAGTAAGCACTCGCTTTGGGCCAGAATTCTTCCAGTCCCGATGGATTCAGGGGTGAACGACACGGACCTTTCACATCAGGAATTTGGTGTAACATGGGATAATTACAGAACCTCATGTGTGCACGAGTTTTCAGTTTACAAAGTGTGTCCATGTGTATGGCATCCGCTTATGCTCACAAAATGGAGTGGTGAGCATTGCACTTTACTTATCTGACTGGTGGGAGGCCAGGAGATGCCAGATCGCTCTTGGCCTTGAGGCCTCGCTGTGTCCTTGTTGCTGGGCTGTTCTCTCGAACGTTACATGGCCTTGGAGTTCAGAGGCAGACTAGAACTGCCTCTCCTCCCTGGAATCTCTTAGTTTTATTTTTGTTATGTTAGCCTTGTGTCCCCAGCCCCGGGCACACTGCACGGGAGTGGACACAGGCTGCCTCGCACCTGACACAGCACGGGGCGGACCGGATGCCCAGCAGGGACCGGCTCACGGGCCGATCTGGAACTTTCAGCATCGCTGCGATTACAGAGGAGCATTTTGTTGAGGGTGGTTCCAGGCAGTCCCCGTGGCACAGGGTGCACGAGGTCGGGAATCTAACCCCCCGTGGCCCTGTAGGTGGCCACGGGCTCGGCACTTGTCTGGACACTCCTGTAAGGAGACCTACTTGTTGGAAGGTTCCCCACCTTTTGCTCGGTTCTGTGTCGGCCACAGCAATGGTGAGGGTCCATTTCCTGGCAATATTTATATACCGGCCCCAATTCTACCCTTTGGAGCTGCACGCCATACCTGTGATCATTGTTAAAACCAAGAAAGACCTGAGCATATTTCAGACTCACTGTCGCACGCCTGTCGGCTCTTCTGTGGCCACTCTCGTGACACCGCCCCAAAACGTGAGTGACTCCACAACCCAGGATGTATTTTCCTGGGGAGGCGTCCACACAGCGTTCCAGGCGTCTGGGGCCTCCCGGCCTCAAGTCTTCTGAGGCCCACTTTGTGCAGAATAGACACAGGCGGGGGGAGGCAAGCGGGTTGATGCAAGCATGTGCTGTCCAGGCCTGGGGTGAGAGCACAGCCCCCACTCAGCGCCCCGGCCTGAACCCGCTTGTGTGGCGGCACTCAAAGCCTCAAAGCAAGGGCAGCTGGGACTCGAAGTCTGGCTGTGTGCCAGGAAGGGGAGGTGTAGATTGTCTGGACTCTGCCCTGCACGCCGCTGCCCTTAGCAAGCACGTGCGCACTGGGGTGACTGGGGTGCCACCTCCCCAGGGCAGATGGTACACATGCCCTTCTCGAGAAAGCATGTTCTCAGCTCATTCCTCATGGTACATCCTCTTCTTGAATCACTGCAGAATTATTGCTGTACTGCTTTTCCTCAGCTGCCATAGTGCAAGGCGTGTGCCCCAAAGCTCATGGCCGGGTGTCCACATCTCAGACACTCATTTCCCAAGTAATAAGTGCAGCTTTTTGGTGTGAAAGGGTTAACGGACCTGTAAAACTACACAGTTTTGTGAACCACCAAACACAGTGGCAAAGTGATTCTATTGACCTTTGTGAAACTTGAACATAGTCTCTAAATTCAAAATGAACTAATAAAAGCAAGGATCAGAAATTTATTTCTCCCGCTCACAAATCAGATAATTATTAATATAAGTTGGAATCTGGATCTTGAATGTAAAATATACATAATTTCTCATTACTAGGCTGCCTTTTAAATAAATTGATTTACTGAAGCCAAGGAATTTTATAAGAAACTGAACTTTACAAACAGCACTTTTCAGCCAGCTGCTGCACTGAGGTGGAGGTGGAGGAGCAGCGGCCTCCATCAGCTCACCCACCCGCATTTCAGCCAGTAGCCACACACTAGCGGGAATTAAGCCTTAGATGAGTGTCACAGTTGAATTGGTTATTAATTTTCTGTTTTCCTTTTATTTTTTTAATTAAAATTTTATTTTATTTATCTACTTTAGAGAAAGAGAGAGAGAGCAGGGGAGAGGCGCAGAGAGAGACAGAGAAAGAGAGAGAAAGAATCTTGAGCTCAGTGTGGAGCCCAATGCAGGGCTCGATCCCATGACCCTGGGATCATGACCTGAGCTGAAATCAAGAGTCAGATGCTCAACTGACTGAGCCGCCCAGGTGCCCTTAATTTTGTTGGGTTTTTTTTTTATTAGACTTTTTAAAATAAGTGTTTCAAAATTTGAATAAAACTGAGCAGAAAGCAGCATGTTGCCGTCCCTCCTCCTCGAGCCCACACACATTGCCCCATTACTGGCATCTAGCATTATTATGGCACATTTGTTACATGATTGCCAGCCCAAGTCCATGTCTATGTCATTGCATGGCTGAACGGGGCAATAGAGATAAAGTAAATGAATTCCTATCCATGCCTAGCATGACACATTTTGAGGGCTCAGTGCTGGACAGTTTCACCTGAAGATTAAAATCTATTGTGCTTGTTTCCAAGTTTTATACAGTGTCTAATACACACAGGCTAACAGAATAACCCAGAACCTCGCAATGGGCTCATCCTGATGTGATGGGCCAGTGCAGCGGGTTTCCCGACTATGGGGCTCAGTGGGGAGGAGGTGGGCTGTCCCTGTGTGACATGTCCTCACAAATGGACCCCAGTGACCCTGCGGAGAGGTGCCCCCAGCACACCTGGGAAGGTAGCTGTGGTCTGTGCTTGGATAGGACCAGCCGCAATCACAGTCAATGATGGTTGTACTCTCATGGCTGAGGCTCCCCAAAGCCAGGGACGATGCCACTCGTCTGTCTTCCCAAACTCCTGGAGAGTTCCTGGTGCGGAATAGACTCAACAAAGGTTCCTTAGGTTAAATAGCCATGAGCAATATAGGTCTTCATATTACCAAGTAACACACCAGAATAGTGAAATGTAATTGTATGACTTAGAAGATTTGGATTTCTATCTGAACACATGTGATTTACCCACTAACCAAATACCACCCAAATGTGTTGTTATTAGAGGAGTGTCTATCTAAAACTGTGCAAAATCTTTTTAACTATTTAAATTTCACTAGCCATAAAGCTTTAAAACCTGAAGTTCATTATTTTATTCTGAAAAGTAATGAAATTAGTCTGTTATACAGATGGTTTTAGGCCTCTGATGTTTTAGAACGAAGAATGAGTTTGCAATGGCTGAGAGACCTGGATTCTCATCCTGTTTAATTGCTAATTTCCTCAGTGACTCCACGGAGCACCAACTGTTCTCTAGAACTTACAGGTGCTTTGGACACAGAGTGTGTGCATCGGGGTCCATGCACTGAGGGGCTCACAGCCTAGAGAAGCCGGATAAAGAAACACGCTTCAGGGGCGCCTGGGTGGCTTAGTCAGTTAAGCCTCTGACTTTCTGACTTTTGCTTAGGTCGTGATCTCGCGGTTCGTGGGTTCGAGCCCTGCGTCGGGCTCTGTGCTGACTGCCAGCTCGGAGCCTGGAGCCTGTTTCAGTCTGTGACTCCCTCTCTCTCTGACCCTCCCCTGCTCACACTGTCTCTCTCTCTCTCCTAGAAATAAATTTTAAAAAAATTAAAAAAAAAAAAAGAAACACGCCTCAGAGCACGTGGTAAGTTCCGTGGCACATGTGGCTGGGTTTGAGGCCGAGGGCTGAGTTTGGCCCATGGTGCTGCGCCTGGGAGCCCCTCTGGGCAATCTGGAGCCTGAAGGAGCTGCTTCCATTCTGATGTGAGGTACACCGGGGCTCGATCAGGCACAGAGCCCTCTCCTTGCGGTGGGGACACAGCCTGCTATCACCCCCACTACTGGTCACCACCGCAGGCAGCTTTCCTGAGTGACCGGCGGGGCTTCCTGCTGCACACAGGGCAGCTCTCGGAGCAGGACGCTGTGGACGCAGTGTCTACACCACAGGCTTTTCACCGGATGCTGTAGTGAATTAAGACTGGGGCTACAGGTGTGGAATGAGTGGATTTCACGTGTGAACCGGGCTTGGATCTGGGGGCCAGGGGTAGACTGTTCACAGAATGAGTGTTTGAGCCCTCCACACTCACGTGTCGGCAGCCTGACGCCCAGTGTGGTGGTGCCGGGAGCTGGGGCCTTTGGGAGGGGCCGGCAGAGCCCGCGCAGTGGTCTCAGGGCTCTTGGGGGAGAGACCCTGAGAGTCCCTGCCCTTCCCCCAAAAGAGACGCTGCGAGAAGATGGGTCTGTGACCCAGCAGGCAGCCCAGCCCGCCCAGACACAGAACCTGCTGGCCGCCTTGGACGTCCAGCCTCCAGAACCACGAGGAATACGTGCCTGCTGTGCATGGGCCGCTCCCTGCGTCCTGCTCAGTTAGGACCACCCGAACAGGGCACTGGGCTCCTCCCGTCCAGGCCCATCAGGTAGGAAACATCAAGAGGCCACAGAGTCCACATGGGTGTCTGAAATTGTGGGCGTTCAGAGTCATCTCAGCCAAGAAAAGAGGAAACGTCTCTGCGAAGGGCTGTTTCGTGGCTGAAGCCGACCTTCCAGATACAAGTCATGGTTGAGTTCACAGCAATCCTGAGAGATTGAGCAGATGCGGAGAAGGGCTTGTGGGCCGTGGAATTCAGGAGTCAGCGGGGGTGGTCTGGACTGAAGTCTGTCCTGCAAGCAAGTTCATCCCACCGCCTTGCGCCGCCTCTCCTAGAGGGAAAGGTAGGGGGTGCTCCACCTGTTTTGTCTTTGAAGCTGCCGCTGTCCCCACCTGGCCTCGGGGACTCAGCTCCTGCGCACCGGGGCCTCGGGTGACGGCTGTCCATCACTCTGCTGCAGCCTCACCGAGCTTTAGCCCCAAGTGCTGTGGGCCGCACCTGTGCGTGTGCTCGGCACTTCACGCCTCTGCCCTGCACTCGCGTGTCACACAGGCTCCCCGGGAAGCAGAGGTGGAGACAGTGATGTGTGCAGGGATTTTATCAGAGGAGGTGCCGCCCCTGGGAGGGAGTCCAAGTCTGTGAGAGTCTCAGAGGCTGAGTGAGGCCGGGAGGCTCCACAGGAGTGTGGGGACCTTGAGCCTCGCCAGCTCCCCGGCTTCACCCGCCACAGGTGGAGCTTTTCTTACATCCCGTGTGGATCACGTCGCCATGCAGGCCTCTCGGTGACATGTGCCCCCTACTCATGACCTAGGTCTTCGTTTGGATTTAATTCCACTCCATAAAGACAATGGAAAGCAGGGTATCTGGCGCTGGTGCGGAGAGGAATAAGGAAGCCACGTGGGGCTGGATAGGCCAGCGAACGGCGGGGTCAGCAGCCCCCCCCTCCTCTGGGTGCACAGCTGCCTGGCCCACGGGCACAGCCACGTCCAGGGCCGCAGGAAGGAAGCCTGGGTGAACAGGAGCTGGGTTAATTGGACACGGTTGATCACTGAAAGGAAAATAACCTGGAGTAAACGGACAGATCCCTTAATAGAGCAAAATGTTTCACATCAAGCTTCCCCAGAGCCGGGCGGCTCTAAGCTGACTCTGCTGCACGGCCGGGGACAGATGCAGGACCCACACAGGAGACGAAGGCCATGCAGTAAACAGGAAACGGAAAATGCGCTGGACCAGAGGCCTGGCTGTCGTCCTTGGGGGAAGAATCGCTTCCTCAATTTATCTCGCGGCTTGTGAGGTGCGCGGCGGCGATAAGCCCGTGCCTGCGGCCCAGGGAACATCATGTCCCAGGCGGGTCCGCCCTCAGCGCGTGTCCCGCGGTTTGCTTTGCATGGTCCCAGGGAGCTGGTTTGATGGGTTCTGGGAAAAACAGAGCTAATCATCAAGCCAGGCACTTCAGTGTCGTTTGGTGTGTTTTTGCCTTTTTTCTCCAGTGGAAACAGGAGGATGGAGAAGGTATCACGCCTGTCTGCTTCCCCTTTTCGGGCCAGGAGATTTAAACACAAAATACCTCCCTCCATTTATTACACTCTCAAACCCTCAGCTCACAGCCCTGTGTCAGAGCTGAAGCTGTAGTGACGGGGTGACAGGGCTCAGTTGGACCCGCAGGTGCGGGGGCTTTGGGCCCCGGCCAGCCCAAGATGTGACCCCAAAATGTTAATAAAACCCTAAGAAAACAAACAAAAAAACCCAAAACCCTTACTACATGGAAAACCAAACTTGTCAGGTAAGCTTCTATTAATATCTGACAGGGATTCTCATTAAATAAAAAGATACTGAATTGAATTTTTGGTGGATTACATGGGCTTTGATTATGAAAAACAATGACTTCTTGTTTCATTCTGTTTTGTTCCTTTTCTTCTCTATGACTTATTTATTTCATAGCTGGAAGTTAGTACCTTTTAGCCTGTGTTTCTTCCATGTCCAGCTACCCCCCACTGTGGCACTTAGCAGTTTTCTCTCTGTATCCACAAGTCTGTGTCCATTTGTTTTCTATTTTAGCTTCTACATATAAATAAGATCACTCCATATTCGTCTTTCTCTGTCTGACTCATTTCACTGAGTTTAATGCCCTCTGGGTCCAAAACCCTCTCATTTTAATCTTCAAGTCTTCAACACCGAGGGGAGGAAGGAAGGCCTCAGGTGACGGCTCTGATCCCGGGCAGGGCCCGGCTAAGAGGCACCTGCCCGAGGCCGCACGATGGAAACAATACCAGGAACTGTCCCTGGAGGAAGCCCGAGTCTGACTGAAGATGCTGTCAGGTGGGTTCTCTTTTCCTTGAAGCTGAAATGATTCCCAGTAGTGGAAGGGAATGGAAGCATTAAATAAAAAGAATAAAACCATTTTAATCTAAACACATATAACAGTAACACTCGAAATAATCTGACAAAGTCAATAAATTTGACTACATTAAAATTTTATACATCAGTTATTTCAGACACACCATTCAGAACCACTGAGTGGCCAAGGCCGCAGTGGCTTGTTTGGGCCTGGTCTGCACGTGGAGGCCCTCTCCAGGCCTGCCCGCAGCCGCTTACCTCGGGGCATGGTGTCTGGGGGAGCTGCAGTCAGGGACCCGGGCCGGCCGCGCCCTTAGGCGCCACCTGGTCCACGCACCTGCTCTGTGGAGCCTCCTGTGGGCCCTTGGGTGAGGCATTTCTTGGGTCTGCCTGCAGAGACCAGAGGCTGTGAGGGACTGGGGCCTTGAAGACACTTCCCCGCTCCGACTCAGTCAGTACTTCTCCCCGACTTCTCGCCAGTCCTGGGAGCTGATCCCCACATCGGGGCTAATGCTTCTGACCCGCACCTGGGGCCTGGACGTCCTGTAACTGCTCTGGAACGTGACAAGGGCTGACCTGCGAGGGACGAGTGTGATGGCAGAGGACAGAGGCGTGCAGGACCTCAGAGCCTGACAGCGAGGCAGAGTCTGGGAGCCAACCAGCCCCCGACAATAACCTTGCCACTTCCAAAGGCTTTCCTCAAACTCACAGTGGAAGACTTTGCTTTTTAACGTTTATTTATTTTTTTTAAAAGAGACAGAGCACAAGTGGGGGAGGGGCAGAGAGAGAGGGAGACACAGAATCTGAAGCAGCTCCAGACTCTGAGCTGTCAGCACAGAGCCTGCCGTGGAGCTTTAACTCACAAACTACGAGACCATGACCTGAGCCAAAGTCGGACACTTAGCTGACTGAGCCGCCCAGGCGCCCCTGACTTTCTGACACAAACCAGTCTTAAACTCCCAGAGGGAAGCGAGTAAAGCACATGAACGGGCAGTTGCTGGGAGCCATGCCGGTGAGCAGAGCATGTGGAAAGATGTCCTCTTAGCACCTGAGAATTGTCTTACCCTTGAGACCGGGGGCTGGGACTGGGGTCTAACGTGGAAACAAGGATGTGATTTGCTGATGTGACTGGAGGTGAGCCAAGGGCACGATCCAGTATGACTGGTGTCCTCATGAGAAGACAGAGACCAGGAAGAAGGACTGTGGAAGCAGAGCTGGAGGCAGCTGTAAGCCAGGGGCACCACCACCTTGAAGCCGTTGGGCAAGGAAGGTGCTTCCTTAGACCCCGCGGCTCCTTGCCTCCACGCTCCCTCCTCCAGCACC
Source organism: Proteles cristata cristata (assembly GCA_017311185.1). Classification (NCBI taxonomy): domain Eukaryota; kingdom Metazoa; phylum Chordata; class Mammalia; order Carnivora; family Hyaenidae; genus Proteles; species Proteles cristata. Next base: position 20,445 of record JAESUZ010000780.1, read on the forward strand.
GTGGACAGCAGTCCCCACCTGTCCCCCAGGTCTGTGGGCCCGGCACCCCCGCACACTACCCCAGGTCCGGCAGCGGGAAGGTGTGCTGCTGTGGTAACAGCGCTGCGATTGCAAACACTGCTGTGGGTGGACAGCGGGTAGTGGCTGCAGGCGTCTGGGGCCCAGGGCAGAGAAATCCCAGAACACCCCAAAGAGACGGTCAGTGGCCGGATAGACCAGTGAGGACTCCGAGGGTCTCTGGGGCGGAGAGGTGCAGAAGAGAAGCTTGTCCCCTCTCACCGGCACTGGCCACTGAGGTCTGGAGACCCAGATCCAGCCGGGAGGGCACGGCCGCGCCAGAGGGCGGAGAAGGCGGCTGAAGCGTGTTCCACCATAAGGGAAAATGAGGTTTCCAGCCAGGGCATGGAGGGCACAGTCTGGTTTCTTCCCATTTTTGTGGTAAAATAGAGGAACCAGGGAGGCAGAGGCTGGATGGAGCCAGGCTGCCCAGCCTTGCCCTGGGGGCGGAGGGGTTCATGCTCGCGGGGCAGCCAAATACCCAGGAAGCCAGCGTCCTCACTGCAGAAACACACACAGGAGAATAAGTGCCTCTTTCATAATTAAATCCGTGTTTTGGTCTTGTTGTTTTATAAACGGTAATACCCCGTGTACAGTCATGTTTGCTGTGGTAGAGTGAAAATCGATGTAAGCTTTTGGAGAACAGTCTGGAAAGACCTTCAAAACCCTTGGAGTTTCTGTGCTGTTGACCTGGGTAAGGGCAGAAATATTCAGAGGTGAGAATAGAGAAGGGGTGGTAACAGGGTAGCTAGATATGTGATCAACAATTGAAAATTAATTTTATTGTAATAAAGAACAGTTATAAAACAGTAAAAATCATATCATTTACAACAACAACATGAAAAATTATTTTTTTCACTTTAATTATGGAGAAAAACTTAAAACGTCACCAAAAACTTTACTTAGGCCTAAGTAAATGAAGCACTACATTATATTCATGGAAGAGAAAGCGCTTGTGTGTGTACACTGAGCTAGTGAAGGTGAAAAATCCCACCCAGCGTTACAACCACAGGATCTCACGCCGCCGGGCAGGCTGGCCACACCTGCATGGGGCTGGGTCCTGAGAGTTGGTGATGAGCATCGCTGGGGAAACCGAGAGCTGTTCAATGCATCACTTCAGGAATAGGCACCGAAAATTTGTTTGGAGAAGTAAAATATATATCTATATTTGGCACCATTCAATAAAATCAATCCAGCTAAAGATTTAAATGTAAATGTAACCATTGACATTAAAAAAATAAAAACGAGGAGCACCTGGGTAGTTCAGTCGGTTAAGCGTCTTACTCTTGGCTTCCGCTCAGGTCATGATCTCACGGTGTGTGAGTTCAAGCCCTGCGTCAGGCTCTGTACTGACAGTGCGGAGCCCGCTTAGGATTCTGTCTCCCCTCTCTCCCTGCCCCTCCCCAATTCATACTGTCCCTGTTTCTCTCAAATAAATAAACTTTAAAACAAGCAAGCAAACAAATAAATACACGGGAGAGTGTTTTATGACCCAGGCTAAAGAAGGAGATGTCTATCATGAGAAAAACACTGGAAATTGTATGAAAAATTGACAAATTGAACTACATTGAAGTTAAAAGCTACCCATCCTCATAAAACACATAAAGACAGTAAAAACACGCCTGCAAACAGACCATGAGACTATCTAACATGTGAAGAATTAGTATCTAGAACGTGTAAAGGGCTCCACAAATCAATAAAGGACAACAGCCAAATGAATAGAAAACAACAATGAACAGAAGACAGACTGGCCGCTTCACAGAGGAGCGAGAATAGAGGACCTCAGATGCGCAGATGCAGCGTGCATCAGGGTGATGAGGAAGAGATGGTGGGTGTCCCCTCACACCCAGGATGGGCAGCCACCCGACCGGCTGAGACCAGGTGTCAGCTGGAGGTGGCTCTTTGCAGCTCTCTCAGGAGCTAGACTGGCACAGCCCTCCTGAAAAACAAGTGGGCTTTACAGTGTGGAATCAAATGTGCTCACTCACACTCTGTTTTCCAATTTCTACTCCTAGAAATTCTGGCTTACTTTTGTAAGGAAAAAATTTAAAGAGAACTGCTTGTGGGAACATGAATTGTAATTGTTGGTAATGACTTTAGTGGCTGAAAAACATGAGATGACCTCAGAGTTGAAGGGGGGCACAGAGATAATTTTATATATTACACAACGTCACAGTTGCTTCAGTGGAGGAGGGTGGACGCTGTGTGCATGGACGTTGGACACATAATATTGAGGGACATTGTCACATGACCCTGGTTACTATAGTGCCTTTGTAAAGTTGAAACACAGAAGCTGAAACAGCTAAATGATTAGGACTCAGTGGGCTGGGTGTGTGGGGGTGGGGCGGTCAGAGCAGCACCCGTGCTTGCACACTCACTGAGGGTGTTGTCATCCTGATGTTGAGTGGCTCATCCATTTCTACTCAGAACTTCCCTACGCATGCTAAAATCCCACCGTGAAGCCATAGGAGGGGCCAAAAACTTCAAGTGTGTAAATATGGGGTACCAGTATGGCCAGGTTAATGGAAGTTAATGTTTTTAAATCTGTCTATTCTTTCAGGGAAAGAAGAACTCAGAAAGATAAACTATGTTTTTAACATCAGTCCTTCTCAAACCTGAATCTGCTTTTTTAACTGCAGTCTTCCAGGTGCCTCGGAAGAGCCCGGCTCCCTCGGTCTTGGTGGTGCTAAATGTCTGTGTTTCCTGCCAGCTGGCACAGGTGCCTGCCCGGCGCACCTGACCAGTGGGGCCAGCCCGGCGCACCTGACCAGTGGGGCCTGCCCGGCGCACCTGACCAGTGGGGCCAGCCCGGCTCACCTGACCAGTGGGGCCAGCCCGGCGCACCTGACCAGTGGGGCCAGCCCGGCGTGGGGCCAGCCCGGCGCACCTGACCAGTGGGGCCAGCCCGGCGCACCTGACCAGTGGGGCCAGCCCGGCGCACCTGACCAGTGGGGCCTGCCCTGACCAGTGGGGCCACCTCACCTGACCAGTGGGGCCAGCCCGGCGCACCTGACCAGTGGGGCTGTAGGAGAGTTGTAGTCCTCCTCCACTTTAGAATAGGGACCTGTTTGAAACAAAAAGATAAACCTGGACCCATTTCTCCCATTGTATACCAAGATCAATTCCAAATGGACCAGATTTAAGTGAAGGAGATGGACTCGTATAACACTAGGAGAAAACACGGTGAATTATTTTATATTTTCTGTGCCAAATACAGAAGCAGTAGGGAAACGTGATAGGTCTGATTACGCTAAAGCTGTGTGCATGGTAAAAACATGCTCTAATGACAACCTGGGGAAATACTTATGACTTATATTACACAGAAAGTGCTGATACTCCCCAAATATAAGGACTGCTAAAAACACAGGACATAAAGAGCAATGACCTGGGAAAACACACTTAGGTGTATGAACAGACGGTTCACAGAGAAGGAAATTACATGACTTTTGAGTGTTAAACCTCGTTCTTTGGAGGAGAGCACAAATTAAAACTAAACTAGAATACATTCACCCGAAAAGATTAATGCACTGCTGGTGATTCGAGAGGCGCCCTTCACACAGGTGGTGAGAATGTGCAGGTAGCCTGCCGTGTCCAGCAACATACCAAATCGTTGATTAACAGACAAAGCAGTTCCACTTCCAGGGATTTAGCCCCACAAGCAAGATCCTGGGGGTGGGGGATGGGGGGGGGATACGCAATGCTATTCACAACCTCAACCTAAGTAAGCAGACAAACTGGAAACACAGCCAGGATGACCGTTGCTAGCCTGACCGATGACAAGACGCATGGTATTTTATCCCAGTGGACTAAGATGCAGTTAAAATGCATGGGAAATATCTCTAGTGTATATTAAGGAAAAAAGCAAGGAGAATAAAAGTGCTTATTCTGCTTCTTTTAAAAAAAACCCATGAACTGATAAATCATATATTGCCTTCCTGAGAGCATATCACTCAGCTGCCACACTTACCCATTCATAACTCATCTTATCTCATCTGTAATTCCTCCTTCTCAGGCACTTTGTGGAAAAATGTCAGTTATTGTATTCGTCTCCTAGGACTGCAGTAAGAAATGGCCAACTGGGCGTCTTAAAGCAACAGAAACGTGTTCTTCCACAGTTCTGGAGGCTGGTGTCAAAGCCACGGGCAGGAGGTTGATTCCCTCCGGATGCTCCGGAGGGGGGGGGACTCAGGTGCCTCCCCAGCACCGATGGGCCTCTGCCTTCCTCCCCGGGCTGTGTCCCCGTCTTCCGTGGCCCAGCTTCCTTCTCCTTATGAGGGCACCAGTCACAGGCTTAGCCGCGCAAGTATGACCGCACCCTCACTGATCACACGCAGGAAGACCCCCTTCCCATGAGGGCACACTCCCAGGGGGTTAGGGTCCCAACGTGCGTCTTGGGGAGAGCAGGTCTGCGGACTGCAAACATCATCTCACCTCACCTGGACTTCTATATACACCTTAATTTTTTATAACACAGTTTTTACAATAGGGGCTACAGAAATAATTACTGATTATGTTATATATAAGTTTGTAATTGTAGTTTTATAATGTATCAATAGTAAATTAAAAAGTAGACATTCTAAAAAGAATTATGTAATTGTTAAAGAATTATTTAATAGTATGCTCACCACTTTTTTCTCCATAGACAACTTTCAATTAATTCCTTCTTGACCCTCTTAATAGGATGCTTACAGTTTAGTTTTGCTTTAAGGCGACACACACGTGGGGACACTGTCCTTTGAGAGTGTGGGGGAGGCTCTACAACCACACATTCAGCTCCTGCTTCATTGTGTCTCCATGTTTCCTCTTCGGTCATTGCCCTCGGTTCGTTCTCGAGGTTCCGAGGAAACCCCGCTCCTGGCTGCTCGGGTGCACCTGCGAGGCCGTTCTCTGTGTCCTGAGGTGCTGACCCAGGGTGCTGGGCGCCCGGCTGGTGGCCCTTTGGTCCCTCTCTTTGCCACACAACCATGCTCAGTTAATATTCATCCAGTCATCACTGATAGTGACTATTTTCTGAATTGTTTTTAAAGCAGTAACTCATGCTCAGCAAAGAAAAAATGTCAGTTTTTAAGATGCTACTCACATCAGGAAAGGGCTTCATTGCTTGGCCAGCGCCTGCGCTTCCCAGACAGGGACGTTATACCTTGCAGCTCAAATTGCATTTTTATTTTATTTTTTTCACTGTTTCCCATTCGAAACACAAAAACTTTGTCAGATAGGTAGACTCAAGTTCTATATTATATCTGCGTTCGTAATCACAGTCACCATATCTACTCTGACTCTGATGTTTAAGAGCCGGGATGCATGCACTCGGAGGGAGCGATGGGGGACGTCTTGTCCTCACACGTGTGCACAGGAAGGGCAGGAATATACATAACTGGGTTTGCGTGGATAGGAGCCAGTTTTCAAGTTTTCAGAATTGACATTCATGTGAGTAAAATTTATGAAAGAGAACATAATAAAATATGCTAATTTGAAGTTTACATATATTATTATACTCAACGGTAACCTCAGCAATTATTTAGAACTTAGCAACAAAGAGAATTTTTGGAGAAAAGTATTTTATTCTCAACAGTATTTAAAATTCCAGCACACACAGCAAGAAGACAAAGCAGCCTGCTTTCACTTGGTCTGAGTATTTAAGGTTGGTTGCTGAGGGCCGCTGACGGCTCGCTGGCTGGGCGGCCTGCCCACACCGGCCCCTCAGCGGTGAATCAACAGCACATGAGGTTTTCTATGGAAGGGGAACCTGCAGTTACCAGCCTTTGCTTCTCGCCCCAGAGTCGGTTTCAGCAGGGGGTAGTGTGGGTCAACGTGTGCAGTATTTTGTATAAGTTGGCAGAGCTGCTAAATTGCTTTCGGAGGGTTCGGTGGAGCAGAGGTGTTGGCGTGTCTTCACCCACGCGGAGTTTTATGTTTGGTTTTCTTATCTTACCTTTCTGACTCTGGCTCACACCATTTCACTTTATAAATAAACAAGAGTCTTTCCCCTCCACCTGAGAGATTCATACCAAATTACTATTTTTTTCTTTTTTAGGCAGAAGGTGTAGGAATGTGTGTACTAACCCGATCACACAGCTACTTCCTCAGTGAACTTCTGATGACACAAGCTGTGGCTTAACCTCCACTGCACAAGCCGTCGACCTCTTCTAACCTGCCCGTGATTCGTAATTCATCTTTATAGGAAAGTGCAGTCCTATTAACGTTACTGTGATTTCTGCTTTGTAATTTCCTCTCCATTGCTTTCAGACCACTTAATATTTCATACTGGTAATTAGCAAATTCTTGTTACTTAGTGCTAATTTTAAACATTCCATCTATTTTTGCAGGACACTTTTTCAGTAAATAAAATAACCGTAGTTTCTTCTAAATGTTCACTCTATTCGTTCCATTTATAGTCACAAGGTTGCAGTCCCCCCAAAACCACTCTGCTCTGCTGCCTGTGATGAACTCATGGTTTTTCTCCCGCGGTCCTGACTCCGCCCCGCTGGCCTGGCAGGCATATTGCACTGCGCACCTACTGTGTGCCTGGTACTGGCAGGAGGAAGGAGAGCAGGGGCACCAGGGGGTGGGCAGACCCAAGAGTAAGGGGCAGAAAGGAACTGGGGGTCATTAAGAGGCTGCTACGTGCCAAGCGATTTTCTTGCAATTTCTGTGAATTAGTTTGTTTACTCAGTTTTGTGGATGAAGAAACAGGCAGAGAAGGAAGGAAGTTGGTGGGTTTGAGGACTTCCCCCTCGTCCTCATGCACAGTTAGAATTTATCACACTACCTTATATTTTCTTTTTAACTTTTACTTATTTTTGAGAGACAGAGACAGAGCACAAACAGGGGAGCGGCAGAGAGAGAGAGGGAGACACAAGATCTGAAACAGGCTCCAGGCTCTGAGCTGGCAGTCAGCACAGAGCCCTATGCGGGGCTCTAACCCACGAACCGTGAGATCATGACCTGAGCTGAAGTTGGTGCTTAACCGGCTGAGCCACCCAGGTACCCCCTTTACATTTTATTTTTAAATTACTGCAAATTCCATAGGTACATACGCACGTGTGGGGCTCAGCTGGAGGCTGTTTCTCCCCCAGGGACATTGGCCAATGTCTGGACACGGTTTGGGGTGTCCTCACTGTGGAAGGGGAGCTACTGGTCAGTGGGGGGAGGTCAGGCCCGACTGTGCGCTGTGCCCAGATGAGAGACCGTGGCACGTGCATTCCCTGGCCTCCAGTTAGATTCCCAGAAGTGAGTATTGTTACTGGTTGGTAAGAGACTTTCCCAAGCTGTCTGTGCCATGTTCAGATCTGCACTTGATCTCTGGCCTCTCTCCATATGTATTTCTGGTTAAAAAAAAGATGATGCTCTGAATATTGACCTGTAAGTATTTGCTGATCTATAACAGATGTTCCCTCCTGAGACCTCAGCCTTCGGCCCATTCTTCTCAGCGGCTCAGTGAATGGGCCATCCCCTCATGCGGAGTGTGTAAGTTTACTCAGACAGCCCTGTGTCGATGTGAGCTTGGTTTCCACTTTTAATACTGTCTCCTGCTTTGCTTGTGGGCTAGCACCCCACAGTCTGCTCTCTACTCCCGAGTCACATCTGCATGAGGTCCTGGGGCAACGTCGTGAGACCTTAAAGTAGATGCCACATGGCTGGAACATGTCTATCCCAATCTGGTCATTGTTGAAAACGGCAGGGGATGGACCTACATTTGGCCCTTTAGTCCTCCTTAAGGGCTGACTTTATCCTTACAAATAATGGTTTTTACCAGCCTTTTAAAATATATTTATAAAGAGGAGCAATTTCATTATTATCATCATGCTAATTACCGTTGGGTCAAAAGTCAGTGCATCCTCTATAACCAGAGACGTCCTGCTTGATCAGAGTCAATACCCCTAAAGTCCGCGGGTGGGAAACGGAGGGATAGGAGAAATCGGAGAAAATGAGGTCAGTCCTAGGAGGCGATAGGGTCAAGCCTGGGTAGCAGCCACTACCCTCAGCACCTCGAGTTGGCTGCCAGTCACTCGGAAACTGAGATAAGGGACACCTTTTCCGCTTTTTCCTGTAGATGGGCAGGTCCTCCAACCAAAGCTAATCCTCCTTTGGGATGCATTCTCAAAAACTGGCAGGATTTTGATCCACAAACACTGAAGAAAAAACAACTCATTTTCTTTTGCATTGAGACTTGGCCCCAATACAAATTAGAGGATGACACCTGGCCGCCAGAGGGAAGTATCAATTATAATGCCCTCCTACAATTGGACTTATTCTGTAAACGTGAGGGGAAATGGGGGAAGCCCCCTATGTTCGGTGTTTTGGGGCTTTAAGAGAAAATTGGGACACGTATTTGCAATGCAAGGTCGGCCCTGACTTATTGACAGCCCTTTCCAAGGCCCAGCAATCGGAGGGAAACCATTAGAGGCCCTTGCCTGGACCCACAGCAGACCTAGTGAAGGGGGAAGGGAGGCCTTCCACCTCAACCCCCTCTTCCTCAGGTCCTCGACCCATATATCTCCATTTTAAGACGGGTACTCTGCTCCCTGCTACCCACCGAATCCAGGCCCCCTGGAAATACGACAGGCTTGTTTCCCCTACAGGAAACTCGAGGGTCAGGAAGGAAGCATAGAGAATGCAAATGCCCTTTGCATTGTGAGATTTAAGACAGATAGAAGGAGATCTAGGGAAATTTTCTGATGATTGGGATAAATACATAGAGGCTTTTCAGAATAATACAGTATGCTTTTGAATTGATCAGGAAATTACATAACAATTTTGTTAAATCAGACTCTTGATGAGACAGAGATGTGTGTGGTTCTGGCACCAGCTAAAAGAAATGGGGACAAGTAACTCATTAATTGTTATGGGACTAGAGGCCCTATAAGGGCTTCTGGTTCCCTTCTGGAGCTCAGGCAGTTCATCCCAAAATCCTACTTAGGACTATGACCATCCCATTGGGGAATGGTGTTGCCGCCATTTCCAAACTTGTGTGTTGGAGAAATTAGTGAGGTCTAAGGTTAGACCTTTAAATTATGCTCAGTTAGTCACTATCTCAGACACAGGATGAAAGCCTGGTGGCCCTCCTGGAAAGGTTAAGGGAGGCTCTCGTTACATACAGGCTCTCCCCCCTAACACCCCTGAGGCCGAGACTATTCTAAAGGGCAAGTCTGTCACTCAGTCGGCTCCAGGTAGTCAGAGGACCGCACAAAACTAGCCACTGCCCTGGAAGGGACCCTGGATCATGAGCTGCCAGTCGGGTATGTTACAACCACGATCAAGAGGAGAATAAGGAACAGGAAAGGAGGCTTGAGAAGAAAAGATCGGAGGAGGGGGACTTGGTTCTCACACCCGTTCTGACCCTGCCGGAGAGCAGAGCCCCACTGCCCGGCTGAGGGGACCTCAGGGCTGAACTGGGGACCAAGCACTACGAGCTGCAGGACAGATAAACAGTTGTCCGGATTTACAGTGATCTGGACGCTGAAGGTCACTCTCTCCTTGAGGCAACATTATGTCTCCGGGAGTTGTTCCCATGGAAACGGGGCGGCCAGGGGACGAACTGAGGGCGGGGGGGCCGCGCACAGGTTCAGGCCCTTCAGCGTTCTAATCAGCAGCGTCAGGAGGCCCAAACAAACATGGACGAGGGAGAAAGAAACTAGAGTTAGGTTGGTTTTAAAAAAATAAGACCAGACACGTCAGGACTTTCTGGGCGGCTACAACGGGTCTTCCCAGGGTGGGGCCTCCTCCGGAGGATTCGCATTTGGAATCTTAATGTTGGCTGGTCTCATACTCTGTTTGTAGGTCATTTGTAGAAGCCGTCGCACATGCCAGAGAATTCCGCTGCCCCAACGTTCCAAACGCCCTCCCATTACACCCACCTCTGGAGCGACCTCTGGGCCCGCCCTGCCTGCGGTCCCCCCCCGTCCTGCTCCCCTTCAGGAAGCCGCCTGGGCCGGCCGTCACCCCTGTTGCTAATGGTGGTCAGGAGTCACGTGTTGGGGGAGCGGCGGCCAGCATGGGGAAAGCTAGGAGAAAGCAGGCGGAGAGCAAAGGTCAGGGCCTGAGGTCCCTGGGCGGGGAAACATATTTTACAACAGTGCTGGGAGCACCTGACCTTAAGAGAAATTCCCTCAAATGTTAGGTTTTTCTTAAGAATGTAACAGAAACAGGGGCGCCTGGGTGGCTTAGTCGGTTAAGCGTCCGACTTTCGCTTGGGTCATGATCTCGCGGTTCGTGGGTTCGAGCCCCGCGTCGGGCTCTGTGCTGACTGCCAGCTCAAAGCCTGGAGCCTATTTCAGTCTGTGTCTCCCTCTCTCTCTGACCCTCCCCTGCTCACGCTGTCTCTCTCTCTCTCCTAGAAATAAATAAAAATATTAAAAAAAAAAAAAAAGAATGTAACAGAAACACTATCTACTCCCCCCTCATGTCTCCCACAGAAATGAACAGCTCAGCACCTGCAGTTATCAGGCCAACAAAGGAAAAGGGGAGTGGAGGGAGCTGGGGGAATGGACTAAAACCCTATAAGGTAACGTTCCTTTCCTATAGTTTTGGGCGTTCGCCTTCAAATGCCCCCTCCCTGCAAAGAGAGCTTTCCTCCTATTCTTACTCTCTGATCTTATGCTCCAATAAACTCTTGTCTGCTGCTCATTTCCTGCCCACCTCTTCGTTCTTTGAAGCAGAGAGACAAGGGATCGCGGGTACTGAGGGGAAGAGTCCTTCACTGAGGTCCTGGGGCAACGTCATGGGGGCGAGTGCTGCCTCAGCCTGACTTTCCGCGGCCAGAGGCAGGGTCTACAGGAAAGTCCACGGCTGCTCCATGAGCAGTGATGCCGTTTGCCCCTCCTGCCGACGCAATGGGACAGAAACAAGAGGGGAGGCCGGAGGGGAGGCTGTGACTGGATGTGGGACATGTGGGTGGTGCTCCCCCGGGGATGTGGGTGACGCTCCCCCCAGGGACGTGGGTGACACTCCCCCAGGGACGTGGGTGATGCTCCCCCAGGGATGTGGGTGATGCTCCCCAGGGATGTGGGTGACACTCTGGTGGCGCTCCCCAGGGACGTGGGGTGACGCTCCCAGGGACGTGGGTGATGCTCCCCAGGGTGGGTGGCGCTCCCCAGGGACAGGGATGTGGGTGATGCTCCCCACGTGGAGCGACGTGGGTGATGGTGACGCGCTCCCGGGACGTGGGTGATACCCCCCCAGGGACGTGGGTGGCAGCTCCCCCAGGGACGTGGTGACACTCCCCAGGGATGTGGGCGTGACACCCCCAGGGATGTGGGTGATGCTCCCCCAGGGATGTGGGTGACACTCCCCCAGGGATGTGGGTGATGCTCCCTCCAGGGATGTGGGTGACTCCCCGGGGACGTGGGTGATGCTCCCCAAGGATGTGGGTGACACTCCCGGACGTGGGTGACCTCCCGGGACGTGGTGGCTCCCCGGGGATGTGGGTGACGCTCCCCCAGGGATGTGGGTGACACTCCCCTGGGGACGTGGGTGATGCTCCCCCGGGGACGTGGTGGGATGGTCCTCCCCTGGGGATGAGGGACGGTGCTCCCCTGGGGACACAGGAAGTGGCAGGGCCTTCAGAGGTCAGGGGAAATCACAGAGGCGGGCGTGAGCACATTTGCTTGTATGTAATTCCGACTCACTTCCTGTGGCCGGTGCACACCCGTCTCTCTCCTGCCTTCCTGCCGAGCCAGCCTCTGGAACATTCACGCGCTCATCTTCACACATCGGCCCAAGCGCTTAATGGCAGGAGAGCCTCTACATGCACCTGTCACAGAACCAGACACGGCAGTGCAGGCAGCGACTCCGCAGAGGGGTCACCAGCTCCTCACCCTCTGCGCTCACCCCCCCACAGGGACGTCCTCTGTGGCCATCTGTCCAGGGTCGGCTCCGGCAGTGGGCGCCCCGGCTGCACAGGCGGTCGCGGAGTGTGGCCTTGTGTGAAGTTGTCCACGGCTCACAGGCGAGGCCGGGGGAGTGAGCGGCAGGGGCCGCCCTCCTGAAGACCACGCTTGGCAGCCTCTTGTCCTCACCACGGCCACCTGGGGGAGCGGGTGGGGACTCTCCCCTGAACCTTTCCTTCACACTGAACTCTGCCATCTCCTCTGTGTCCTGTTCACTCGGTGTTTTCTATGCTTGTCACAAAAGGGTGTTCCCCACGCTCACCTGAGGGTCAGGCACGCAGAGCCTGGACGTGCTGGCTCAGAGGCTGCAGAGCGCTAGGCCCGTCCTCCAGGGCAGCGCAGGCTGCGGGGCACTGCTCTCCGGCGCTCACGGCCATGTGGTCTTGCCTCATACCGTTGAGTGTGTGCGTGTGCAAATTCCTCCCATGCCAAATCAGCTCCGGGCCTTGCAGGAGCCGGTGCCTGACCCAGGCCAGTTCCCTGCAACATCTGCTTCAGGCTTCTGATTCAAAACCACTTGTGCGTCCTTGCTCCAGTGACTTTTGTCAAAGTGCACACATAAGACAAACTGATTGAGGCAACATAGAAGGTAATTAAGAAACCATGTACATTATTTTAAAAATTTCAAGTGAATACTACATGGCAATGAGAAAGAATGAAATCTGGCCTGTGTAGCAACATGGATGGACCTTGAGGGTGTTGTGCTGAGCGAAATAAGTCAGGCAGAGAAGGACAAATATCATCTGGTTGCACGTATAGGAGGATTGGGAGGAACTTGACGGAGGACCATGGGGGAGGAGAAGGGGGGAAATGGTGGGGGAGAGGGAGAGAGGCAAACCATGAGAGACTCTTGAATGCTGAGAGTTGATGCGGGGGGAGGGGAAAGGGGTGATGAGCCCGGAGGAGGGCACTTGTGGGGATGAGCACTGGGTGTTATATGGAAACCACCTTGACAATAAACTATTAAAAAACTTTCAAGTGAATCATTTTGTCTTCAGTTGTACAGCTTTTCAAAACAGACCTCACACTTATGGCAAACTTAAAAACCACTATGATAACTCATTTCCTGATGCTCTGAGAGAGGGCGGGCAATTCCCGCTAGTCTTCCTGATGGTTTAGCGAGATTCTTCTAGGAAATACTCAGGAGAATGTCAGTGTCGTAAAAGTAACAAGAGTAGTGCTGTGGTAACAAACCGTGTCTGCAAAATAGACTTCCGCTCTGAAGACGCCCTCCTGGGCTTGTGCAAGTGCGAGTGCTCCCCGAGGGGATGCCCCGTAGCTACTTCCGCCCCCCCTTCTCTGGATCCTTGGGCTCCCCTTTGCCAGGGAAGAGGCACCTGTTGTCTTCCTCTCTAAGTTAAGCCCGGTGATAAGAAACATTTTTAAATGGATAATAACAATTAGCATCGGTTTAGCATCTAGGCATCCCAGGCTCTATGCACTCAGTTCTGGTTCCGAACAACTCTGATCGGCTGATGGAAGTGCCTGGGACGCACAGGATGCTTTTCTGACGGAGGAAGATGGCGGTGCGTGCAGAGTTCTAGTGACTCAGTCTGGATCACCTGTTTCATCTGTAGCAGAGCCAGGGTTTGAGCCCAGAGCAGCGGAACCCCACACCGTCCCCTGTGGACGTACACATGGGCTGGAGAGCCTTGCACTTCCTCTGTGCTGGCCTCGTTCCAAGGGTTCTGGGCAAAGTCCCTGCAGGGGCCTCTACACCTTCACTCCGGTGGGGGACCCTGTCCTGTAGCGGCTGCCGTGGCTTGGTGGGGGCCCGTGCTCCCTCGGGGACTGCCTGGCACACCCGCACATGGGATTTCAGCTCTGTTTCCCACCCCAAAGGGAGGTGTCCCTAACCTTAAAGATAGCTGGACAACAGTCCTGGGTGGGGGTCCAGCAGTTGTGGGTAATACAGGCAGGACTGAGAGGGAGCCGGCCTTTCCCAGCCGCAGAGTACCCTCCACTCTCCAGCTCTGAGACCGCACTGGCCTTCCGGGGGAGAACCCCAACTTCGGGGTCCTCTGGGGATGATTCACCTTCTGTCCCTGTCATTTATCCTGAGATGGTGAGTAAGTTATCAATCTCGGTGATCCTCTCTTAAGCAGCGTGGATTTGGGAACGAGACTCAAGCCCTGAAAGGAAAACGTGTCCGCAGCTACCTGGCATCCACACTGCTTCCTGGAAAGGAAAATGTGTCCGTTTTCTGGATTTTCATCCCGCATTTGGGCTCGCCCAGTGCACCAAAGTTCCCCAAATGCTTGCAGTCCCATATCCCGTGTTCCACCTTTCCTAACCTCTGCGTACAAATACCCAAATCTCTTCAGAAGCAAGGTGTTCGAGGTCCTGTTCCTTCGCTAAAGTTTATCTAAGCAAGGAAACAGGTTGGGGTCTTCCACTCTCGGTGCGGGGAGGCTTTCGCTGTTGGTCTCTAAGGATGAGAAACTGCCAGGTCTGATGCCCTGGGCGGTGTGTGGGGGCCCTCAGAGCCTGTCACGTGAAGGTCTTTCTGGCCTTCAGATAGTCTGCCTCTGACTCAAGGCAAATCCTGTTGAGAGACAGTTCTACTCTCTTCGGGAGTGAGGTGCTGAGACAAGGAGGAGGTGAGGGGAGGTGGGGAAGTGAGCAGGGCAGCCCTGCCTTTGCTCATGTACAAGGGCCCTGCTCTCTTCATCGCCAGCAGAATATGACCACTCTGGTCGATGTTTATTTCCAGAGTAAGTTTGGTTTATTGGTGGATATAAATTTTTAAACATGAATTTGCCTTGGACAAAATCCATGACTATCCAAGGGAGGGGGAAACATTCTTTGCATGAAAATGCACATAAACTAGTGGCTTTTTATAGAGCTTGAATAATGATTCGATTTTGATACCATATGAGCATGGCCAGTGCCTTGGCTCTCCAAGTTCATGCCGCAAGGTAACCTGTCCTCACCCCGCTCTTCACAGCACCTGTTCATGCAAAGCTGGCAGAAGGTAAATGCAGGGAGATTGGTAGTAAGTCTGCTTTCTATTTCATCTAATTAAAAACTGTCTTCCCACCAGGAATCTTCTTATAGCTGTAAAATAGGCTTATTGCATTGGGTATGAATTCTCATTATATTGGAAAACCAGTAACAATCCATTTTTGTGTTAAGCTGAGTTAATAAAAGGTTTACGTCCTTTCCCCAGTGTGAGTTACACTGTATCTCATGGACATGGAATGAGAGCTTCAAATCATTGCATTTCATACTCCAGCTGATGGGACTGCATTAGACATCACGCAACTCCATCTTTACCAAATGGGCTTCCTGACGACAGGCCCCACCAGCACGAGCGCATCGCTGCCAGGGAACAACATCCTCAGGGCTGGCCAGGGCTGGTCTTGTCCCAAGGTAACCTAATTAATCTAACATCTTAGGGCTTAGAAATATAGTAAGTACACAGTCCACATAAGTGCATAATACATAAGATGCAAATCTAGTAAATTCATCCATATTTAGTTTTATGGTTATTAAGCTCCAGAGGGGCCATAACTTATTTATCAGGAGTCTCCAGAACTTGGCATGCTTCCTCCTGCGGTGGCCAGAGCACAGGGGGCTTCTCCATGAAAAACGTGAGGCAGGGCTGGGAAAACAGGTAGAAAAAGGCAATTTCTCTCTGACTTCGCTGTAGATAGCATGGTCTCTGTAATCACCAAACACAGTGGATGAAATGCTGATCTAATTTAAGTGCAGTGGTTTATACTCAGCATCTGTGAACTTCCACATTTCCCCTTAGTTTTATTTTACAGCCATGGCTGAAAAGATGACATTGGAGTTTAAAGAGATTAAAAAAATGTATGCGGCACCTGGATGGCCCAGTCAGTTAAGCGTGTGACTTGCGCTCAGGTCATGATCTCACAGTCCGTGGGTTCCATCCAGCGTCAGGCCCTCTGCTGACAGCACAGAGCCGCCTCCCTCCGTCTTCTGTCTCCCTCTCTCTCTGCGCCTGCCCGGCTCATCCTCTCTTGCTCTCTCTCTCAAAATAAATAAATAAACTTAAAAAAAAAGACTTAAAATGAGTAAAGACATAAAAACATGTAAGAGTAGGGGTGCCTAGGTGGCTTAGTAAGTTGAGCAACTGGCTCTTTGGGTGACGCTCAGGTCATGACATCATGGGTTTGTGAGTTCGAGCCCCGCATCAGGCTCTCTGCTTCGGATCCTCTGTCCTCCTCTCTCATTGCCCCTACTCCGCTCACACTCTTTTTTTTAAACATAAAATAAGTATTATAAAAATGTGAAAGTAGCAGATGAATTTTTCTGTCAGCTTAACAACTAGAGTCACTTGCTGAAATCTGTTAAAAAAATAAATCTGTACTTTGTAAAATGGGACTATAGGAGAATAATAAATGTCATGGGTAAAGCTACATACGCAGGGACAGAGGTGTGCGCAGCAGCCGTTAGTGTGTGTCTGCCCTCGCTCGCTGCCCTTCTCTCTCGTAGGTGAGAGTGAAGCTGACCCCTGGGAGATGAGTCTCTATCTGGTGCCAAAGGTGATGGCTTTGGTGGCCCCTTGTTCAGGCACAGAAGACTGAAGGTGGGGACTATAACTAAAGCTGACGAAGGGCTTTATTGGAAATCAAATGCTCGGTAGTTAGCCAGTATTTACTTACTAGGTTAGAAATTTACCCCTAATCTGTAGCATATTATTTGTAAGCTGACTGCTGGGCCTTTATCCACAGTTAGTGACGGAACCGCCTACAGAACAGGACCATGGTGCTCTGCAAGCTACGTGGCTTTGCCCTGGGACACTCACCTGGACATTCACGTGGAGTCTCACCTGGGACACTCACCTGGACATTCACCTGGGACTCTCACCTGCAGAGACTTAAGCTGCTTGTCTTTGTCTTGTGTCCTGTTCTTTCCTGTTTGCTTTTTTTCTCTACAATTCTCTTTCTTGATTTATGCTCCTGTGCTGTCCATATAGATCCCACAGTTATGTTCTTGGGGCTTTTCCTATTTCAGAACACTCCTGTGTGTCATAAGGAAGCTTTTCTTGATTGCTGCAATCAGGTAGAAGCAGAGACAGGGCCCTCCTGAAGACTTAGGGGATCTTATTGACACCACTGTCTCTGAGCCCTACTGTATGCATAGGACATAACGCCGTGTACTGTTATCCCTTCGTCCACACAGTCATACCCCCTTCACCTTAACCAGCAGATGGGGCGGCACAGTCATGAGTGGTGGGTCTGCCAGCATTACCTCGGCCTCTGATCTCCGGATTCCACAACCTGTTGCAAGTGCCCAGTGTCTGAAGTACCTCCTTGAGGACGCTCACCAATTTCACATAAAATCGGGATTTGCTCTACTTGGCAGCAAGAATGTTACCTGGGCATTTGGCATGTCTATTATTGACATATCAACTATATACAAAAAGTACATAAGTTCTACAACTATTACAAATGCAAATGGTAATAAATTTTAAAAAGACACATTTTTTGCAGGTTGTCATTCTACTTAACTGTGAAAATAAGTGATAGAAGATTCCTGGATAAGAGGCACCTGGGTGGCTCAGGTGGTTGAGTATTCAACTCTTGACTTCTGCTCAAGTCATAATCTCCCTATTCATGGGTTTGAGTCCTGTGTTGGGGTCCATGCTGACAGCTTGGAGGCTGCTTGGGATTCTCTCTCTCTCTCTGCCTCTTTCTCGTCTGTGTACACTCTCTCTCAAAACAAATAAGTAAACTTAAAAAATTTTTTAATTAAAAAAAGAAAAAGATTCCTAGATAAGAATTTGATAAGTAAAATGCCAAAATAAATCAATCACAGCAGGTTTCATTTCAGACTATTTCCATTTATCAGAGATTCAGTGCCAAGTCACTCCTCAGTTTTTACTGAAGAGCCATTCTGCAGAAAGAGGAATGTTCTAGGTTTGGACCCACCTCTCTCCTGCTTCCAATCTCTCATCTGAGAAGAAAAGTAACATCTGGCCATCACCCCACCACGGTTCCTGACACCATTCCCTTCCTGCTCAGATTCATGCATATCTTTCTTCTCAGGAATCGCGGGACCTCCCTCTAAGCAGAGGATCCCTTTTCCTCATTGTGTGACTTGCCTTGGCCAACAGTGGATCTGGGAAACACTGACAACTCGCAGAGAAGACACCCTGCACCTGGTATGGGTGAACTAAAAAAGCGGATGACAGTTAATGTTGGCAAGAGTGTGGAGCAATGGGAGGGCCCACCTCTCCGGTGGGAGGCTGATATGGTTCAACCACTTTGCAAAAGCGTTTAGTAATTTCCTTTTTCTTTTTAATGTTTTTATTTAATTTTGAGAGAGTCAGAGACAGAGCATGAGCAGGGGAGGGGCCGAGAGAGGAGACTCAGAATCCAAAGCAGCTCCAGGCTCTGAGCTGTCAGCACAGAGCCAGATGGGGGGCTTGAACCCCAGAGCTGTGAGATCATGACCTGAGCTGAAGTGGATGCTGAATGGACTGAGCCACCCAGGTGCCCCGGGATTTAGTAATTTCATAAAAGTAAGCATGCACCTACTTTATGGCCGATTCCATTCGCGGATGTTGACTAAAGAGAAATGAAGATTCATGGCCTCAAAACAGTTTGTACAAGAATATCTATAGCAAACGTATTCACAATAGTCAATGCAAATTCCATCAATAAACAAATAAGTCAACCATCGGAGTTGTGTCCAAACAACAGAACACTGCTCAGTAAGTAAAAGGAGCAAACTACTGCCTTAGGCAGCGTTCATGGGTGACTTTTACAGACATCGTGTTGAATAAAAGAAACTAGACAAGAGATCTTATATTGTAAATTCCATTTACATAAAAGTCAAGAATGGATTAGTAGAATGTAGTGTTAGAAACCAAAATAGCAGCTGCTTATGTGGTGAGATTGGCTGGAAAAAAAGAACAGGAACCTTCTGGGGTGAGGGAAATATCCCATATCTCTTTGAGATGTGGTTACTTGGGTATACACAAATGCCCAGACTTATCTTTAAACTTGGTCTTTAAAATGTGCACACTTTACAATTTATAATTTAACGTGGTTAGTAATTTAACCAGGTTGAATTAAGACCTTAAGTTTATATTTCTTTACTCTTAATAGCTTTCCCATCATACCTCTATAGCAAAGGCAATTTTCTTCTTACCTGTATATTCTTCTGGATAAAAATAAAGTTCTTCTACATTAATAATCCTTCCCTCTCAGCCAAAGATGTCACATACATAGAGTGCCAACCACGTAACAGGCTCAGTTCCGGGAGCTGCGAGCACCGTGAGGAAGACGAGACACCTGGACTCTGTTTACACAACCGGAGGGCACGCTCTGCTTGCCTGTCTGAGGCATGTGGGTGGTAGCAGCATATGGACTGTTCAGGAAATTGTTAAATTGAATGAAGGTAGGTTTTATGAGCTCCCCAGGTGATCAGTGCCCCCCACCCCACCCCCTTCTTGACAAGCCACTTTACTCACCATGGTAGTGTTTGCATATTCACCTCCTGGCTAGACAGAATCAACCAGGGAGTCTGAGAGGTGTTGGCGTCTGGTTTGGTAGGAATCGATGCATGAGAAAAGACATCCAACTTGGGCGTGGGGTTCAGAGAGGAAACAACACTGACGTTGAGACCTGCCAGGTGGGTACAGTTCAGCCAGGTAGAAGAGAAAGTGCAGGGGAGGAGCTTTCAGGGGGAGGAAGTTTCACGGGGAAGTACAGAATCCAGAAGGAAGAGCAAACACAGCCCTTTACGGGAATTGAATGAAATACACAAGGAAGAGGTGGCTAAAGTTGGAGGAGACTGGAGAATTGAGAAGCTGTTAAGTCATAAAAGGCCTTAGGTTTCTGGGACAGAGCCCAGACCTCTTCCTGAGGGCAGGGGTAGCTGGTAGTAAGGGGAGCATGCTGGGCACTCGCTGGCTCAGTCACCTGAGCATCTGACTCTTGATTTCCTCCTAGGTCACCATCCCAGGGTCCTCGGATTGAGCCCTGCGTGGGGTGTGCACTGAGCGTGGAGCCTCCTTAAGGGTCTGCCTCTCCCCCTGCCCCTCCCTACTCACACACACTCTCTCTCTCTCTCAAAATAAATAAATAAATAAGGGGGAACATGCTGTGACCAGATGAGAATCTGGGAGGTGCCGCAGGCAAGGACCTGCAGTAAGGAAGCTTATCCCCACCGGGGTACTCCAGACCAGGAATGGTGGTGTGGGAGGAGAGTGGACACGAATCTGCAGAGGTTTGGTAGGTCGAGGCACGGGGCTGAGTCACTGATGAAACAGGTGGTGGCTTGGGCGCCTGGCTCAGGTGTGGAAGCAGGCAGGAGAGGGGCGCATCATGGTACCCAAACTCTCTGTGGGTCCACCAAGATGTGTCCAGGAGCATTAAATAATTGGTTGTCAAACTCCGGAAAGAAATTCGGGTTTTAACTTCTGCTTAATGAAGAATTGGTTCTGTCCTCAGAGTTGGACCTGTTCTCTACCTATGAAACCAGAAGTTAATTTCTTACTCGGTAAGAGCATTGATGGGCCCATATAGTTCAACAGCCCCACTGGGTGAGGATCTGGGAAGACGGCCTCAGGGCCCAGTACTAAAGACCCCACAGACTCTGACTGGGTCCAAGTGGCTCCAGTCTCTGAACCCATCACAGAACTTGCTGGAATGCAATGATCTTGTGACAATGAATGGACAGGAAGCCATTGCCTTAGGAAGCCAGTGGATTCTGTGTGTTGGAAACAGTAGCTGCCCACTACACACGCCTCTGGTGAGGAAGAAGGTTCCTTCCCAGTTAGGGATTTCCAAGATTAAGAAAGGCCTGAAAAGAGGTTCCTGCAAATGTTCGGAGAGACAGCGACATGATGTCATCTCTTTCTCTCGTTTGCTCCAATTTGTTGGAGTCCACACGTACCCTGGTGGTCTCCTGAAGGCTGGGGGGTTATTTACATATTTTACTTACTTATCTTTCAATTTTTAAAATGTATATTTATTTGAGAGAGAGAGAGAGCAAGCAGGGAAGAGGCAGAGAGAGGGAAACACAGAATCTGAAGCAGGCTCCAGGCTCATGGGTTTGAGTCCTGTGTTGGGGTCCATGCTGACAGCTTGGAGGCTGCTTGGGATTCTCTCTCTCTCTGCACACAGCCTGACATGGGATTTGAACTCACAGACCATGAGATCATGACCTGAGCTGAAGTCGGACACTTAACCGTCTGAGCCACCCAGGAGCCCCTCAAGTCTGAAGGATTTTAATACTGAAATGGGGGTGCCTAGATGGCTCAGCCAGTTAAGCGTCTGGTCTCAAAGGTTCGTGGGTTTGAGCCCCGCATCGGTTCTGTGCTGACAGCCAGTTCAGAGCCTGGAGCCTGCTTCAGATTCTGTGTCTCCCACTCTCTCTCAGAAAAAAATTAAACATTAAAAAAATGTTTTTTAATACTGAAATGGTCCATTCTATGTGAGATCTTGTACATCACATCCTGATCTCCCTCACTGCAAGTCAATTCTTTTTTTTTAAGCTTTTTCAAGAAACAATCAACAACTATACTTGTAATATATTTGAAGTGTACGAAGCAGTGATTTGATATACATACATATTTTGATAATTTTCCATAATTGCGAATTGAGTTAGTTAGTACTTCACTACTTCACCTTATTTATTTATTTATTTATTTATTTATTGGTGAAGACCAAGTCAATTCTTTTTTATTTTAATTTTTAAAATGTTTTTATTTCTTTCTGAGAGAGAGAGAGAGAGAGTGAGCAGGGGAGGGTCAGAGAGAGGGGAATGCAGAATATGAAACAGGCTCCAGGCTCCAAGTTGTCAGCACAGAGCCCTACACGGGGCTCAAACCCACGAACTGTGAGATCATGATGTGAGCTGAAGTTGGACGCCACCCAGGTGCCCCATGAACCAAGTCAATTCTTGACGACCATAATTCTCAGTTAGGTTCCAATGACATTAATGTGTCATCCAGGAATACCTGGCTTCTGCTCGTCTTCATGATCTTTCTGACTGTGATATGTACATTGAAACAATGGCAAAAAGGAAGATTAAAAATTGCATTTGGGTCTATAGTCACCAAGTTCAGGGACTGTAAGGTCTTCACGTATTGTCTTAGCCAAAACCTAGAGCTTATCATGAGCTATGTATGAGGGCTCCCAAGACAAGAAATGAGCGACAGGACCCGAGGGGTGAAGAAAGATAGAGAGAGAGGAATGAGGGGGACCCTCCAGCCTTCTCCTGTGTAAGCTGTGCCCTGGGGCAGCTCGCCAGCAGAGGTGGCAGAGAATAGAGAGACCTGAACAGTAGCTCAATCAAACAGCAAAGCTGGATAATCAGCATCCTGTTATGTGACCCGATATATTACAATTTCTTCTTGTTGGGGAAGAATGAGAAGGGAGGCTTCCTCCTCCTCAGAGAAGGTCTGGTTGGCAGGCACACTCTCTCCTTAGGAGATGACGTCACCGCCTGTAACCCCTGGGGCACATCCTCCCTCAGAGTTACCGTAAAGCCCTCTGGTGACACCACACCTGAGTGTTGGCTGTGGTAAGCCAGACCGTAGGGAAGAGGGTGTGTTTCAGGGGCAATTACAGGTACAAACTTCCCCAGGAAGATAGCAAAGATCTTCGGAGGAAATGAACATTCCGGTGCTCAGACGCTGCAATAGTTCTGACTCTATGCTGGATTTGCATCATGCTGACAAATTAGAACTAGCTCAGGCCTCCCGCTCTGATGAATCCGAGTCCCATCCTCTGAATTACTGCCCACATGGCAGCTTTAATGCACTCTTGCCTCTGCTGAACTTTGAGTGGAGGCTGCATTTGCACCCAATATATTATTGATATGCAATAGGTGCTTGCACATATTAGATGTACGATGAAAGCGATATTGGATGATATGACTTCAGCCTAACCAGAGAACGTTTTCTCCCGTGCTTCTGCAACTTTTCAAGCAAAACGGTAGCTTCTGTAGGCAGCTCTGGGATATGCACTTTATCATAGCACCGTAATCAAGTTCTTCTGTAGGGTTTGGGTCATCACATGGTTCATCACTCAGTAGCTTCAGCACTGATATAAATTTACCGTCTTATGTCTTCTCCATTTTCTGATGACTCTGAATTGAAAGTCAAAGCTTGCCATTATTTTTAGAAGGAAATATGTCTTCATGGGGGAATACCCTATTCAGGGGTAAATTTCACCTACTCCATTCTGATCCTGTCTAGTCGTATATGCTATTTTGGATCCGTGTATGGAGCTGTTCTTATTCCTAACATTTATTACATTATTAGTGTGTGGATTGATCATGACAAGTTCAGGAAATGTAGAAATAAGTGGTTTCCTCCCAAGCATTTCAGTCTGTAGTTGGGTGTCTTTGTTCATGAGCTGCAGACCAAATGATCTGTTATTACGTAAGAAGAGACTTGCTCTCCTGAAGGTCAGGTGATTATCGTTATAGAACGACTGTGACGAGAAGAGGTCCAGCCCCGCACGCTGGAGCAGTTGTCCAGTGTCCCCTGCAGGCCTCGCCTCCCCACCATGCCACCCAAGGTGGCCACGGTGAGGAAACATACCAATTTACTGTCCTTCCCACAGACGCCTCCGACACTTGCATTTTAATCAAATTTAGAGTATTAACAGAACTGGAAGTATAGCCCCCAAGCTGCCCCTGAACACCTACCTATGAGTTCATCTATGATACGTCCACCGGTCATTTGGCAACAACCTGAGTGGGGCAGGGCACGGAGGGCTAGTGAGTTGTGACACAGTTATTACTGACTTCCTGTCACTCCACCATGAGCTCCGTCTGTGCAGACACCAAGCTTGTCTTATTCACTCATGTGTCAGTAAACATTTGTTCAATGAATGAATACATAACCAGCTGAGGATTAAATAGTGAACTTTTGGGGCAGCACTAGCATTCCAGTGGTGAACTAAAAAATCAGCTAAAATGAGTATAATCCTGAGTGATTTCAAGGCTTCCAGGTACTGTTATTGGAAGGCTTGTCTGTACTATTAGTGAATAAAACTTAGGACCCTATTCTTTCTCATCTCCTCCAAAAAATCCATGAAGGAACCCATGAAGGAATGTGAGAGGCATTCAGTGGTTGTTGTTAAATCTGCTCAGGGGGCCCGATAGGGCACAGGTGCTTTTGCTCCTGAGGCCAGATCCCAGGGGGAAATCACTCCACAGTGGTTTCCACCCACATCCCAGATGCTGGGGTGGCCCAGTTATAAGACAGTGATAGTGACAAAAACATGCTCCCTCTGGATTTGTTTTTTCTGTATAGAAATATTTTTGTTAGAATTTGTAATATAAAATATAACTTTTTCTTTTCTCTCCTTTCCTTCCCTGTCCCTCTCCATCTCTCTATTTCCTTTTTCCTTCCTTCGTTCCTTCCTTCGTTCGTTCCTTCCTTCCTTTGTTCCTTCCTTCTCCTTTCTATGCTTGGTTCATCTGGTTGCAGGGCAAGATTGTAGATTGCATAGACTCACTTTTCTCTGTTCTTCCTTTCTAGATGCAAGTACATGGTATGGAAATAATTCAATGATGTTCATAAAAGGACAGATTTACATGGCCTTTTGGCCGGACTGCCCTGTCCTGCTCAAGAGTTCTTTGTTCATAAATGTTGGGGTAGAGAATGAGATCAACTCTTTCTGGGTCAGATGTCCACCAAAGGCCCAATTGCTGCAGGCGTGGGAGTGGCCAAGGGCATGTCACAATGTGTATGTGTGACGTCCCACAGAAGGGCACATGAGTGATTATCAGATCCCAGCAAAGGACATGAGTAAGCACACCAACCATCTTTATTTTTTATTTTTTATTTTTTTTTATTTCTAGGATAGAGAGAGACAGCGTGAGCAGGGGAGGGTCAGAGAGAGAGGGAGACACAGACTCTGAAACAGGCTCCAGGCTCTGAGCTGGCAGTCAGCACAGAGCCCGACGCGGGGCTCGAACCCACAAACCGCGAGATCATGACCTAAGCGAAAGCCGGACACTTAACCGACTAAGCCACCCAGGCGCCCCTAACCATCTTTAAGAAGTAGGCTGAATGTGGTGTATATGAGTGATGGCAAAAATCAATAATCCGTTGGTGTGGGGAGTGGTGGAAGCCGGTCCACGCTTGGTGAGGAAGACTTGACGGAGGGCACGGAGGGCGGCAGAGGAGGTGGGTATGGCGGGTGAATGGTTGCGGTTAATGGACACTCAGCTTCTAGAGAGAGCGCCCAGCCAGGGCAAGGAGAAGGCCCATGGCATCGGTCTTCTCCTTCTTGACCTGCCTGGTGCTCTGCTGTTGAGCTCAGATGTGCCTTAGTATCTTCCCAGGACAGAACTGGCTGTGAGGGCAGAGACTGTCACCTGTGGGTGCCCGGAGGAACCCAGTGCTGCCAGCTGCGGGGAAAGTCCAGGGAGAGGGAACGTGCAGATAGCCGGCAAGCACCCCTGGCTGTGGGCACCAGAGCGCCAGGGCAGGGGATGAGCAGCTGGCTCCAGGCAGCACTGGACGGAGCCCCTGTGCACTTGGCTGACAGCTTGGCCTCAGGCTCCTTGTGTGGGGAGACAGGGCCAAGGATTTGTCTCCTGATTGTAGGATTTGTGCCCTTAAATCCGTGAATTAAATGGATCTATCAAGTCAGTCTGAATAAGTGAGAATTTGTCCTAATTTTCCCTGCTAGTATTTTTTTCCAAATACTTGAGATTAGTAACTCATAATGATTTTTGCTTTTATATGACTACTCAGAGGAATGCCCTGTGCAATGTATTCAGTTTTTATTTTATAAGCTATATTCACTGTTACAATCATTGAACATAGATTAATGTATTTCATTTTCAAATTTGTAGAAAAGAAATAAAATGATACCAAAGAAGGAAAAATAAATTTCATTAACCAAAGGTAACTCCCTTTTAACATTTCACATGTTTTTAGACCTCTCCCTATATATCCATATTTATACATGATTTTTGCATTTTTATGAGATTTATATTATAAATTAGTATCAAACATATTAAGACTAATTGTGATTTTATATAGCCAGCTGTGTAAACATAATATCATATAAATGTAGTAAAACTAATGCTCCAAGTGCTGATTTAAGGTGAAGAAAGGCCCAGGACAGAACCCAGAGGCTCCCCGAATGTTTCTGAGCTCCTGCTGACAGGCCCGTGAGGAATCTCCAGGACGGAAGACACCGACGTGCGAAGAGAAAGGAGGATGGCGCTGAGAAACGCATCGTCTGGGAAATGCCTACGAGAAGGGAGCCCTAAAAACCTCCTACGGAGACTAAACCATCAATGTTTTGGGATTAAGGACAGGAGCTGAGAACTGGGAGTCGGGAGCCAGAGCATCGTGGGCAGAGGCGCGGGCTGGAGGTGAGGATGGGAACGCCACCAGAGCGGGTGGACGGCCGTGTCCCCGCATGTGCTCTGTGGGCGGGCAGCCCGTCCAGCAGCACCCTGGGAAGAACACAGCAGGGGTCACAGCCAAGAGCGCTCCGGAGCGAAACCACCTCCCGCGGCCTCTCTCCAGGTGGAGCCCCCTGTGACTGGGCGTGTGCTCCTGGTGAAGAACGTCCCCGTCTACCTATGTGGCCACGGCCACAGCTTGTGGACTGGAGGCTACATCGGTGAGGCTTAGGTGTTTATTACTGATTCTCACCCAACATGTCAATGGGTGAGAATTGTTTGGACTGCACGCTCTGATTGCTTGTAGATGTGTTTATTTTGTAGGGGTTTCCAATATAGTTTTCATTATGAAACACACAAAGACAAAACCTTTAAAAGATGAAATTAAGAATTTTGATTAAACACTCAGTATTTTCATCTTGTGTCTCTTTCCAGAGCCCGTGGTCCAGACGCAGCAGGAGGAGCCGACAGCAAGGTGTCTGGGTCCACAGAGCCCCTCTGCCCCTTCCTGTGAGGTCGTAACCCCCAAGGGCCACTACTTTCCACACAAGGCTTTGATCAGTTTGTGGTTTTTTCTTACTTTCCCACCTATGATACAAATAAATTGAGGCGAGGACAGCTGGGGTCACTGTGTGGCCCGTAAATTATGGGCTAAATGAAAAGTTTGCCCAAAGGGAACACGCAGCCATAGTGTTAAAGGGAAGCACTGGACCCGTTAGAGTTTCTCGGGCTGAGGTAATCGAAGGCCCAGAGAATGAAGACATGGGCTGAGGGTGTGTCACATAGATAAAGCCAGACCTGATCTCTGCCATAGCAGAATGTTTTCGATCCTGTGGTCCTTTGCAGAATACGACATTAGGAGGGTACATTCAGAGGCCTCAGTGCCTGGCAGAATTGTTTGTTGGCCACACAGACTTCCAGTTATGTGGTTTAGTAAATGTGTCAACAATCTCACAGATGCCTTAGACCTCCGAGCACCCCAGTTAATTTAAGGTCGACTTCACTGAACTGCGTAGCCGACCCCGTGGATGAGGTGGCATAGGAGTTGCGTGTCCTGACGTCGGCTGAGTGGGGGACCCACGCAGGTGCCTGTGGAAGCCCCACACCTGCTGTCCAGAGGCTGTGACCCTAGAAGAGTCGGGTCTGTAATCTGATTTTGGTCTTGTCTGTAAATCAGGGGAGATAATACCCGCAGGGTTACCAAATCACATAAAAGCGTTTCAAACATCACACGTTCATCACAAAGAAATATGTATCATTCGTTTGTTCCTTTGTCCCGTGACTGAGGGCCTCTGACACGTGACGCTGCTCCTGTGGCATCGCCCAGTGGTCACGGGGCCTGTCGCACAGGAGGCGTGGTTCAAACAATGCCCACGAGTCGGTGCGTTTCTAAGGGCTCTGATGCATCTTATCAGTCCTCACAATAACACCACGATATATGTCCTATTGAACTTTTCTTTTTTAAAGGAAATTTAAAGGGTTTTTAAAAAATTAAGAAAGCATTATGATCTTGTCCTAATTTACAGTTAGAACTCAAAGTAGGATGTACCTGACACCAACATTTTCTATGTAATTCTACTTAATTTTACTTAAGAGAAGTTTTTAAATACGATGAAAACTATTCAGTCATTCCCGAGAGACTTAGGAAAACCAGGTTTTCATAAACCATGACAAAGAGCCATGGTTGCGAATGTACATCTGAAAGATCTTTTAAAAACTAACCAGTTTAGAAATGACATCATGCTCATTAAGAGCTTAACTGGCGAGAATTATTTTAGCATTGTTGTAGAAGGGCTCCCGTCACAGGCCACCTGTCACTGCTGGGCCCCCAGCGCTGCTTGAGTGAATCACATCATGTTTCTTCAGTTTTCCAAAATTGTATTTTTTAATTAAAAGAGGTTTTTGTTGCATTGACTTAAAATAATTGAGATTCCGGAGATGCTGAGCTTCAAATTGCGAAAAGTACAATGTAATCAGTAAACACCCAAAACCACATCTTTTCCAAGATGGCATTTTTATACGGTTGGCAGAGGACCTCGCTGGGAGCGCCAAATCCTTTCCAACGCAGCGAGCGGCTTCCCGGTGCACAACGCGGGGCCCCGGCCGCTGCCTGCTCTTTGCGTCTACCCTGTGTTGCAGGCCCGTGTGGCTCTGGGCTGGTTCTCCTCCACCAAATCATGACTGGGTTTCCATGGATTACTCACATGTGAACTGTGTTTTGTGTTAAGAGTAAGTGATGAGGGGCTCTGGGGGGCTCAGTCAGTTAAACGTCCACTGTTGGTTTTGGATCACGTCACGATCTCAGGGCTTGTGAGTTCTGCGTGGAGACTGGAATTCTTTCTCACTCCCTCTCTCTCTGCCCCTCCCCTGCTCGCGCCCTCCCCCTTCTCTCTGTCTCTAAAAAACTTAAAAAAAAAAAAGAAGCCATGAAAAGATGAAACACACACAGAGGGCAGCTGGATGCAAAGGGGTAGCTGGTGTGTGCACTAACACAGGTACAGCCGGGAGACGTGGGGCTGGGTGTGAGCGTGGGAAGTGGGTGCCAGGAAGCTGGCTCAGATGCCCCTTGTGTGCATGGTTGCCCAGACACCCGATTTCCTAAGAAAGGTGCTTCCCTGAGTGAGAAGAGTGATCCGTGACACGCCCCCACCCTGTGTTTGGGGCTGGGGACTCCTGAGCTCACCTGCGGCAGGTGCGGGAGACTGGCTTCCCAGCAGTCACTGCTGCGGACCGGGACAAGGGGAGCCCGGAGCGAGGAGCAGAAAGGAGGCGCAGACGCGGTAGAGAAGGGGTTGCTTGACGATCCTTGAATACTGTGTTTAAAGGAGTTCGTTTTGGAGAGTGCTTTCACAAAAATGGGTTACAAGCTGCAAATTGTTGCCACATACTACACTCTTCTACCTTCGCAATGTTATCTCTGTTGAATAATTTTGAATATTAGATGCTTGTATGTATTTCTGGGGGGTATCTTTCATTAAAAAATTTTAATTTGATTATTTTCAGTTTAGAAAACAACAATTAAAAGTTAAAATAACAAGTTTAATTTATGTTTAATATGTATAGTAAATATGAATTAAATTAACCATTGGACTTCTGAAGCATGCTGGTGTCCTATTTCTGAGTGATGCCTGAGTCATCCCGTAGGAGTTCAATGACAGGTCACAGAGCGTCCTGAAAAGCTGTGGGACAATTCCGTTTAAGCCATGTGAAAACTTACTTGGATTATAGTAACCTGTCTTGGCAGCCTGGGAGGTGACTGAATGTGTCCTAGAAAGGGGGGTGTTTGTGTAAAGAGTCAATTTATTCTAGAAATCTGGAGCCAGGTGCCCTTTAGCATGACCCAAATGGGAATGCCCCAACCTCCTCCGGTGACTTCTCATAACGTGGGTGGGTGTCCTGATAGCGGGAAGAGAGGGTGTGAGCGGGGTTAGGGGCCGGGCGTGACAGGGAAGCAGAGCTGCCAGGAGAGTCGGCAGGTCCATCCATAGCCCGTCCTACAAAAAGCAGTCCTTGAATGATTGCCAGATGGTCAGGGTCCCAAACTTGGAGTTCATAAGTAATGCCATTATAGTGATCTGGAAAGAACGATGCTTACACACCTTCGATATCCTTTACAAATAATGCGTCTGAAGTCCTGGAGGAGGCACGTTACATTCCGACCCGGAAGGCAAGCAGCCTGAGGTGGGGGCTGCGGCTGGAGCCCTTTCCCACCACCTGGGGTCCGCAGGGGCCGGGTGCAGGCATGCCCACCACCTGGGGTCCCCAGGGGCCGGGTGCAGGCATGCCACCGTCAACAGCAGATCAGAAGACACCTACTGACCCGCATGCGATCTAGCCCAGAGAGGAGCTAGCTGCCTACTACAGGGAAGGAAGTTTGGCCCAAATCAACAGGGTGCACGGAGGAGAAAGGCAGCTCGAATCGCTGTTGGAGTGTCACCCTGAGTCCTGGGTGAGCGGGGCCCGAAGGAGAAGCCGGGCGGCCGAGCTCCGGCGGGAAGCAGGACAGGAGGCAGCACGTGGCCCAATGGGAGCTTGTCAACACTGGTGCAGAGAAATGAAGGAAAGCAGAGCCCGCAAAGGCATATGTGGGACTTCCCTGCACGTGAACTGGTTCCCAAAGGTAGAAAGCGTGGGCAGATGGCAGAGATTTGGCGAGAAACCCTCAAACTGCCTCCACCTGCCCACCCCCAAAGCAGCTCAGCCTCGAGGGTGTGACGTCTCTGAAACAGGAAAAGACCAAAATAAAAACCAAAGGAAAGCTATAAAAACTAAAGACAGATATGAATTTACATCACAAGAAAAAATTTGCTTGGTGTAGTTCTTAAAATTGCTTCTTAGAGGACATTTCTGCAGAATTGGGGCGTGGAGGATCTGAGAACAGGACACACGTGAAGCGGGAGCTGACAGCGAAATGCACTCACTGCAGAGAAATGGTGCTGTGGCCGTGAGGGGGCCCCGTGTGCACCACTCAGTGCTCTGTGGGGACTGGACAGAATGTGCCAGGGGAGACAGCAGGTTTGCCAGGTGCCGAGAAGAAGCCATGCGTCCGTTTAGCCACCAGGCCAGGGAAACCTGGTCCCACGGGGAGGAGCCACGCCTGTACCTTCGAGAGCTCTAGGGAGAGACAAGTGAGGCAATTAGCTTACACCTGCCCCGTTTATCATATAAAAGGTGAAAGCAAGAGAAGACAGCAGGCTCAGCTCTGAAGAACTAAATGAAGGAAGAAGTCGTAAAAGTGACTTCAAGTCAAGGAAACCAACAGGTGAGTTGAACTTCCAGCGTCAGAAGGTGAGAAGCCCTTCCTGAGCCCATTTACCTGCTGATAACGGCCCGAGCCCTGGTAACGGCGGCCGTCACCGGAACCCACGCCACAGAAGAGAGCAGTGAGAACCTAGGTAAGGTGAGTTAGTGGTACACAGAGGGGAAAAATGAGACGAAATGTACTGCTGTGCCAATTTTGGCATTTGTCAAGGCAGAATTTTGGATATAAATTTAAAATCTCAAATCAAAATTTAGAGAATAAGTACATTATGTAAATTTGTAGGGCAACATTTAAAGATGTTACTATGCAAAATCAGAAACCATTGGGGAAGGGAGGCTTTGAGGAGATGGTGGGTGTCAATTTAATTTTATGTACTTGAAGTTAAAAGCCACTGTTTTAAGATAATAAGAACTAGAGATTTAAGAAGTTCATCATAAGTTGTGTCTCCCGTACTGAGCACGTGGGGCTGGTGGCCTCATAGCCAGTGCTGGGCGGGCAGGTCTCTGTGGGCTGACGCTTGGGATCTGATGCGATCAGTCAAGACCTTGGGGAATGAGGGCCTTCTCACAAAGAAAAGAAGCCTCTTTACTAATTAAGGAATTGTTATCCACTAATTAAGGAATGTCCAACTTGTGATTTACTAACTTCAGCTTCTTGAATATCAATGAGTCCCAAACAGAAGAAAATTTTTCATTTATTAGCTGCCATGGTTGGCATTAAAAATCACAAATCTATTTGCTTGTCACAGAATAAATCTAACCAGATTCCTAGCGATGAATCTCCCTCTTGCAGGCTGTCTGGCCTCCGGGCTGATGCTCCTGTAGCAGGGAGGATGTCAGGTCCCTAAACGGGCTCCCGCTGCGCTCGCCCCCACTCGCCGCTCACCACGGGCTCATGCGGCAGTGAACGATGCTCCTCCTGGACCACCCTCCTTTCTGTATCCTTCAAACTTGTTAGCATGGTTGACATGTTTTCAATACTTCCTCTTATCAAAAATTAGGTTATTACTGAAAAAAATCACAGCCTTTTGCGATTCTTCTAGAGTAAGAATAAAAGAGGACTCTCAGAACACATAATTTTGATGAGTCTAATAAATAACCAAGGAACTGGTCAAAGTGCCCCACCCATGAGATTGTGATTCAGAGTCTTGGTTGGTCCAAGGGTCTGCATTTTTTTAAAGATTTTTTTTTTTAACTTTATAGTAAGCACGAGTGGGGAGAAGGGCAGAGGGAGGGAAATAGTCTTATGCGGGCTCCACACTCAGCATGGAGCCCAAGGAGGGTCTTGATCCCAGCCAGGATCATGACATGAGCCCACATCGAACGTTGATTGCTCAGCTGACTGAGCCACTCAGGCTCCCCAGGGGTCTGCATTTTTAACAACCACATAGAGTTACTCTGAAGATGGTGGTCCAGGGAACACGTGCTGAGGATTATTTTCAGATAATATTATAATCTGAATATTTTTTTGTTTCCATTTAAAAAAATGTTCGTTTCATTTCTTATTATAGCTATAAAGGCTGCATTTCTAAAAGCAAATATTTTTGTTTTGTCTGTTTTTAAAAGAAGTTGTGTAACCCAGATCATCTCCATTCTCTATCTGGCTTGTTTCATTTGAGTCTTTGTGAAAAGCATCTGACTCCTGACCCCGTTCCTCCAACATGCTTCAGCCCCGTGACCCTCTCCATACAGTGGACTGAAGATCCTATGTCTTTAATTACAGTTTTCATGCAAAAGATGGATTTGGGTTACTTATGTCTGTAGTGTGTTTCAAATTGAGATAAATACGCTTGACAAGCTTGGTTGGTTGATCTCTTCCTAATTATCTGACGTGGTGTTTCTAATTTTTTTATTTTCCAAAAGGGTAATAGTGCCAGTTCCTTGAGCTACTCATTTATTTAATTTTGGTTTATTGAAATATCCTTATGTGTTGACTTTAGAAGAAATTTTAATAATGGCTAATAGTAGTTAAACAGTGATTAATAATTTTTCTGGGAAACAACATTCACATCTATACATATCATAATTTATTAAAACTGAGTGAAATACCAGAGTAATTACGTCAAGTCTACAGATACCTGGCTATCTATGTATATTTTCATGTTGTTATTTATTAAATCTCTTTTGTTTTGTGGCTCAGTTAGAATCTCTTCCCTAGAATTAGTTTGAGCATTAATAAGCCAGCATTTATTGTGGAGGAAAGTAAATCCCTTAATACTGGAATGGTAGAAGCTGTTTTGGCAAAAATGACACACCATCGAGCATTTTCCAGGTGCTCATACAGATATGCTCCTTTAGGGACAGGCAGTGAATTGGAAAATCATGGTTCTCTTTCAAATGACTTCATGCATTTTCTTTAAAGTTTAATGGAATGCAACGATATATATATTTTTTTTTTAAGTTTTATGAGGATAAAAAGGTGTTCTGATGCTAACATTTAATGAATGATTTTTTTACAAACTAAAATCTCAGTGCCCAAAATTGTTTCCCCAAATGTGCTCAGGCCACTTTGAAAGGTTGTAAAGGCAATAATGAAAAACCTCCGTAGTTTATGGTCTCAGAGAAAGGGTCATGGCAGTTTGTTTATAAATGACACAATTAAAATGAGAAAGCTATATAAAGTTATTTCCTCATTTAAATTACATGAAATCCTAGCGACGCAGCTGCTGCCGTGATGGGGGTTGGGACTCTGTGATATGGGACCGACTTGGATCCACAATGTGCCACGGCTCAGCCTCCTGTTTCATGTCATTCTACTGGTGTCGTGGCAGGTCTTTGTGGAAATAAGACAGGGTTTCAATGAACCGAAAACGCATATCAACCTTTACTCATCTATCTCACCGAATATAGATAAATACGGTTCCCAGTATGGTTTTCATCTATCTCAAATAGCACTACTGTACGTCATTGGGCGGGATAGCTAATCGTTCTCTCAGGCAGATCAAATCACTTGGACATTCTACACATTACTGGAAAGTCATGCTATGTCAAAACTGAGCACAAAATATCCACAGCTTGCAGACGAAAGTGACCTTAAGACCACGCACAGGGAGTCTGAGCGCTGCGGTGCCCACACGGACCCCGTGCCACCCCAGGGTCTGTTTTTCACCCTGCCAGCCAGTCCGGGGTGAGTCACTTCACTTCTGTTGGTCAGTTTTGGTCAGAAAATTGTTGCACTTGGTTATAGTATCTCTAAGTTACCGTGATTATAAATTAATGTGAGAATGAAATCAGTTGTTTGCATTTTTTTTTCTTATTTGCACATATTTGCCTAACCTTGCATGAAAAACTTTGCTGTCAGGGAAATTTCCTGTCCGAGATAAGGTGTATCTGCTCTGCCCTGGAGCCTACCTCTGTGCTCACAGCACCCCTGCTCCCCCACAACGCCCGCACCCCTTCTCTCACTGCCCCTCCCTCTGCTCACACCGCCCCCACCCCCTCCCTGCTCACACCAGCTCCTGCCCCCCACTCACACCACCCCGTCCCCTGCTCACATCCCCCCCACTCACACCAGCCCCGCCCCCACTCTGCCCCTGCCCCCCTCACCCAGCCTCCACACACACACCGCCCACTGCCCTCTTCCATCCCCTTGGGTTGCACCCTTGGGGAGCACCTTCTCCTGATGAGAGATCCGTGCTCCTGCCCTCGGGGTGCCAGGGAGCCTCGGCCCCAAGGAGGAGTCTGCACAGTCACTGGGGGGCGTCCACCAGCCGCTGCATGTCAGGGAACACTAGTGGCCACAGAGCCGTTCTCTCCGCCGCCTTTAGGACAACAGGCAGCTATGGGTCACTCGGCTTCTTTCTTTTTTTTTCCTAATGTTTAAAAAAAAAATGTTTTATTTCTCTCTGAGAGAGAGAGAGACAGCATGAGCAGGGGAGGGTCAGAGAGAGAGGGAGACACAGAATCTGAAGACAGGCTCTAGGCTCTGAGCTGTCAGCACAGAGTCTGGTGCGCGGCTCGAACTCACAAACCGCGCAGATGAAAGTCTGAGCCACCCAAGCGCCCCAAGGGTCACTCGGCTTCAAAGGGACCCAGGCAGAAAGACTCAGCCGCTTTCTGCGCCAGAGCCCGAGGGCCCCAGCCTCCTGTAGTCTCCTGCACCTTCACCTGTGGACCCCGCTGGGTGGTGTGCATTTCTACACACATCCTTCACTGGTAGCACCTTTGTGAAAGGCTTGCGTTGGCTTCCACACGCTGACAATGGTGCCCTGACCAGAGGTGTCTACACGGGTGGTGTTCAGATTACACACACCTGACCCGGAAACTCAGCCAAGCTGACCTGAGTAACTATCAACAGCACAGTTGACTTGTTTTCTTCACAATCAGAAGAGATGATATTCCACCGGTACCTGCCCTGGGTTCTTGTGGGCAGAGCCACTTCAGAAGTGTGCAAGTGACAGGGTTTCCAGCTGGGGGAGGGGGCTGGGGCCTGGGAGCGGCCAAAGGCAGTAGATTTAATTTGCGTGGCTGGTTTCAGGTTTGAATGAGACAGTATGTGAGCAGAACACCCTTGCTTGCTGGCCCTTAGCACATTCTTTGCAATGGTCTGTAATGATTATTACAGATATGATCTGACTTTATGTCTGCGTTGACCCCTCTCGGCCCCTGGTTGACTCAAGTCCTAGGTTAGTGCTATTTTTGTATTAGAGCCCTGAAAAGGGGGGAGGCATCTACCTCACCCCCAGGCCTTCTTGGCACCACTCAGGGGGCCTCTACCGCAGTAGTTGCTCAAAAGCAGGTGTTGAAAGAGTGAATGGAAAGCCAGTTACTATTTCTAGTCACAAAATCTGGACTACACTTACTTTCCAAAGCCATCTGTATGTTCACTAGAGGACCGGTCTCCCCACAATTTTACACTTAGAGCCGGAGAAGCCACAGCCTTAGGAAATCAGGCTCTCTCAGGTATGTGGGTCCCTGCCCAGTTCAGGGTCCACTCAACCACCTGCCTATCCAAGGAAGAGTGCAGTTTTGAAACTTACTTGAAATAAAGAAAATAGCACTTGTGTTATATATAATGAAAACTTCTTCTGGCTTTTGTACCTTTCATAAACACACTTTTTATTTTTAAATCGACGTCCCACCATATGCATGCACACATATGCGCTACTTTACGTAGGATCCACTGTACACACATTCCTACCCCTTAGGATAGTGAGAAACATCTTAATTAACGCTGAACTTTCCATGTTTTTAAAACAACTGCTTTAATCATTTCATGAAAGGCAGGAGGCAGGCAGGACACCTGTGTTCTAGTCTAGGGTTTAAAATAACAGGAATGATTGGCATTTGCATTTGACTTCACAGATTTCTTCCTCTAGCAATTTCCGTCCGGCAGCATGATCTCCTTAAAAAGTAGGTAGGAATATCCTAATAGCGTCAAGGTCAACGAAGAAAGCCTTCCCGGAACCCTGTCTACTGTGGGCTGAGGAGGCCTCACAGCCCCCAGACTTCCAGCACCAAAGCCTGGAGCTGTGCCCTTGTCCACCAGCTCCTGACGGTCAGGTCATGCGTGGTGACCTCTCGTCTGCTGCACGGGGTTCGGTACTTGCAGGACCGGCTCCAGGCTCGCCCAGAATATCTGCACTGACCACACTCATGCAGCTGCACTGTGGGAATTTTCACCATCGGGCAATTCCTTCACTGGGGGACTGTTTCACGATCGAAGTCTCCGTTCTTCTGGAAATGGAATTTAACTTTTTCCATAGGCGACTGAATCCCTAATTCACACCACAAAAAAAAATCTACATTTTAGATTATTTTAAGATTTTAGGAGGAAACTCAAGAAACCAGCAAGAGGAGCCAATTACATCAGGTCAGGAGCTGCCACGTCCTGTTCCGACCAAGTCATGCCTGCACACAACCTCACACGGCCCCTCACGTGGCCCCTCGCGGGGAGCTCGGCTAGCACCTCCTAGTGCGGCCGTGGAACCTAAAACCCTGAGAGGTGAAGTGACTTGACCCAGCTCACTCTGCTGGGCCTGGACGGGCTGGTACTTAAGTCGGGAGGTGGTGAGATGATGTCCACTTCCTGGACTGAGTTTTCTTAAACAATCCAGGAAACTTTCATGGAAAAGCCATCCTTCTTTTCTTCCTGGGTTGTTTTAACTCAGTTTCCCTGCCGGCCTTCTCAGTGCGCCTTCTGTTCCTGCTCAGAATTAGGGGAAAGCGGCTGCCCAGGACCTAACAAAGCCACGCGTGTGGCCCTCCCACAGGGGGTCTGCTGTCCCAATGCGTGGCAGGCCGCCTGGGGTTGGGGACACTCGGCCACTGCCCGTCCACCCAACACGGTGGGGACTCCCCGAGAAGCAGTGACAGCCCATCGGTAAAAATAACCGGTCTTTCCTCTAAAATGTTTACCGGCAAAGTGTCGTTTACACAAAGAACTCCACCTAGAGAGGCACACATTGTGCCTTTACGGAGACTGCACCTTTTGGCCATTTCCACATAACGCAGATCATACTCTTTTGGCTTAGCAGTGGCCAGAATAAACACTCCCTGAACAGTATTTGCTTGTTCATTTATGTATATGTTCACAAGCCAAACATTTTACAGGAGAGTCAAATATGACTGTGAGACATATACAAATACGACACAGAGCCTGTGTCCATGCTGCAGAAGGGCCGGCGGAAAGGCTGAGGAGTGGCTGTGACAACCAGAGGCCCTGGGGACGCCTGTGGCCACTCGAGCTTCCCAGGGTAGGACACAGAGTTGCAGACGTTGCTTGGTTTGGCCCAGTCTGTGGGTGACGCCGGAGCCACCTGCCACGAGAAGACCTGGCTGGACCAGGTGGGTGCACATTCACGGGAGGAGCCCGCGGCCTGGTCGCCGGCACGTGGAGGAAGGGTGCGGACACGTAACAGGAACGCTGAGTCGCGAGAAGTAAGAAGGGGTCCGGCAGACGGAAGCTGGGCCAGGTGGCGGTGAGCGGGTGGTGGGGACGAGTCCCAGCACAGCCGCGAAGGACGGCGCCCCGGAACTTGGAGAGACGGAGCCCGCGCAGACGTTCTCACGGCTGCTCTTGGAGCCGGAGGCCCGAGGGAGAGCACCGAGTATCAGCACCTGGCGTGGCGGTTCTCCCTGTTTAGCTGACACCCCACAATCTGGAAGTACGAATTCATGCATTATACCTGTGTCTCACCAAGGCCAGTGTCACATTCCCTGGAACACCACACAGAATGAAGAGGCCGGAGTAAACACAAGGGCCGCTCTCCTGCCTTCCCCTCGCTTCTTGAAGACACTTCTGGAGGCCAGGTGCACACACGTGGCGGCGGGTGGGTGGGGCTTCCTAGGGACCATGGTGCGCACACATGGCGAGGGGACCCCTCCTAGAACCAGGGTACGCACTCACAGCGGGGGGACCCCTCCTCGGGGCGTGGTGTGCACTCAAGGCACGGGGAGCCCTCTTAGGGGCCGGGGTACGCACATGCGGTGCGGGGACCCCTCCTCGGGGCCGGGGTGCGCACTCGCAGCAGGGGGACCCCTCCTCGGGGCCGGGGTGCGCACATGCCGTGCGGGGACCCCTCCTCGGGGCCGGGGTGCGCACTCGCAGCAGGGGGACCCCTCCTCCGGTCCGGGGTGCGCACTCGCAGCAGGGGGGGGCTTCCCCATGGCCGGGTGCGCCCTGGCGCACAGGGGACCTCTCCTCGGAAGGAGGCCGCCCGGGGCCCCCGGGACTCGCGGGCTTGACTGCCCCGCACAGCCCTCCGCTGCAGGAGCGCAGCTCGCTGGCTCCCTCCTGTCCTCACAGCTCCAGGGTCAGTTCTCCACCCAGAGGGTTTTAAACGGGGAAATAAAAAGGCAATATCCTGTATCACCGTTGTCAGCCTCAATTACCGTACCTCGTAAACTCTGACTTACAGTAGAGTCCACACGGAGCTCTGGCTCAGAAACGGACTGTCATAGGCCATTTGTAAAACTGACAAAAATTCTTTTGCTAATGCCAGGAATAACTGAAGATTTTCAGAAAGAAAAACAGGAATATTTCCTCATATAAATAATAGATAAAGAATAAACGAACATAACCCAGCAGTAACCCCCTCGGGGGACAATAAAACCGAAATGTCCAATTTGTGCAGCAAGACCCATTAGGCAGGAAGTTAGTAGGCCAGACGCGCCTGCGGCTCTGGAGGGAGGGACCTAATGTGGGCTCTGGTGTCTTGAGTAGGAAACTGCGGAAGGAAGAAATTTCAACATTTCATTAGTCGGCATTAGTTCGGAGCTCCAGTCGGGAAGGCACGGTGGTGCCCGGTGCCCAGGCCAGAGCCGGGCCCTGGAAGGTCACCTGTCCACCCTCACCTTTGGTGCTGGCATCCGAGTGGTGGCTTCTGAATTCTCCGATTCCGAGGCTTTAAGCCGTTTACTCTTCTTTTGTAGGTAACCATTTTCTGGTAGAGATGAATATCTTATTGAGAAAAGAGGAGAGGAGAGACAAGTTTAAATCATATTGTGTTGTAAACCTCACATATGTCTATTTTCTACAAAAAGAAACTTCAGGAGTTTACATTTTTATTCTGAGTACACTCAGCCTTTCTAATAACAACGTTCACCGTTCACCGGGCATTAGCAATTATA
This sequence comes from Proteles cristata cristata, assembly GCA_017311185.1. Classification (NCBI taxonomy): domain Eukaryota; kingdom Metazoa; phylum Chordata; class Mammalia; order Carnivora; family Hyaenidae; genus Proteles; species Proteles cristata. The sequence goes on from JAESUZ010000780.1 coordinate 60,083, forward strand.
AGCACTGATAATAGAGACAGTAACAATTCGGCTCCATAAGCCAGGCTCTCCATGTGTAGGATTTCACCAGGGTGTTCTCTGTATTGAAGATGGAGCTCACACAGCACTTTGTATTATTCTTCCTACAATGAAGGTGAATTTTCCTGATACTTTGTAACCAGATTCCATCAGCAGGCAGTTGGAAGAGGCATGGAGCTGAGTGAAGTCCACTAGCTTGGGGACACAGGAATGTGCAAATTCCCTCTGGCTCACCCCGAGTGCAAGCCCCTCGCACAGCCTCCAGGGTGCTGGCAGTCTGTTCCTCTGTTCCTGTCTGCAATCGTAGTGATTACTCACATGGTTTATTCTCAAGGTGGCTCTGGGCTAGCTGAATGTTTTGGGTAAAATGACCAGAATAGACATGATCGTCATATATTTTCCTGTCTTATAAAATTCATATTTAATGTACTAAGTTTTATAGTAAAGCTTATGACTATCTTCCCAGGTTTCAAAAATGGTGCCTGTAAATAAGGCTGGAGCCTATTTGCATGTGGCCAGAGTGTAAGAATGTACCTCTTTACTCATTTTCTTCAAACTCAATGGTATACTTTGGCAATTTGATAAGCTAATTTTCTTCTTCTCATGCTTTCCTTCAAAAAATTTCCTTGGTAGGAAAGATACATAAAATTGCATTATACATCTTTGATTAGATATTTCAGTTACTGAAACAACTCACCGTCAGAGGTTGTTGGGATATGTGTGTGTGTTAAGAATGACAGTCTTATTTCATTATGTACCTGTAGCTTGGGGAAGGACCCTAATAATGAGGAAATAAGATGTATTTGTGCTGTAGCATTTCAGGTGTCTCCTGAAACAAGAGTGGTTCCTATACGTCTCGGAGGTAGAATCTGGGTTGGCTAAAAGCCCATTCACCAGTCAAATCTATAACAACCTTTAAAGAGAGTTTATGACTTACTGAACACACATCTATCTTCCTTTGCCTCTGATCCCAAACAGATGTCAGAAAACAATTGAAGCTAAAATGCACTAATTTCAGGAAAATGCTGGGAGACAAGAAACAGAGCCATCAACATACGAATTTTTTTCTTTTTTAGAAATCTCCCAAGTTGAGAAATAGATAGGGTCATAACTTTAGAGAGAATAAGTCCTACAGCAACTCCAGTCCTTAGCACCAAGTGCGTATAAAACGCTGCCCTAGAGCTAAGAGTCCTGGGCAGAAGGCTCCAGTCAGAGAGCAGATGGAAGGGATATGGCGGGCGGGGATGGTCCTTCCTGTGCAGAACTGCGAAGGGCTCCCCAGTGCTTGGCACTGGTCTAAGTTCTTGCCTTAAGAAACTAGAAAAAACAAGAGCAAAATATAGCCCAAGCTGGCAATAGGCTAGGACATACAAGGCAAGAATAGAAATCGAGAGATTGAATATGTGAAAGCATTTGGGAAACCAACAAAACTAATGAGAAATATGAATAAATAAAGAAAGCAAAGTCAAGACAAAAAAGCAGACGGGAGATGGGGGGTAAACAAGAGGCTGGAAACAGGAAACAGACGGGCAGGTGATAACGAAGTGAGCGTACTAGAGAAGCCACGTTCAGGAAGTCTGTGGTTAAACCACTTCCCAATTAAGTCTTGAGGAAGACCTGGGAACGGTGGGTCACAGGTGTATGAGTGTGAGAGCACAGGTAGGCTGAGAGCACAGGTATTGTCTGAGTCTGTACCACTGCATCCTGAAGTGTGATCCCCGACTAGCTGCATGGACATCACCTGAGATTCATTAGAAATGCAAATTCTTGGGCCCCATCCAAACTTCCTGAATCGGAAACAGAAATCTCTGTGCATAGAGCCCAGAGGCTTTGCATGTGCTTCTGAG
>JAESUZ010000781.1:0-90122 GCA_017311185.1 Proteles cristata cristata
GTTCGAGCTCCACATCGGGCTCTGTGCTGACAGCTCAGAGCCTGGAGCCTGCTTCGGATTCTGTATCTCCCTCTCTGTCTGCTCCTTCTCCGCTCTTGCTCTCTCACTCCCATCTCAAAAAAACTAAAAAACCAAAAAACTCAACTAAGGTCTCCCCCATGGCTCCAATGCTTAGGCTCTTGAGAGCTACTAGAGAAAATCTTACAGCACACAAATTTTGCCACTGGAAGTGTAAGGCCTCCAACCTCGACTGGATTATCAAGCTGACCCTCATTTTACTCATTATCCCATTCCTGGAACAGCTATTGGAAACCTTTACCACTCTTATTAAACTCTCAACCCACGCCCTTCATTTTTAGCATCACCCTTTTCTCCTACGCTTCACAGAGGAACTTCAGTCCTCTTCCGAGAAACAGAGCAATATCCTACCCATAATTTCTTTGTTCACATTTCTTCAGCCATTTTATTATGGAAAATTTTCAGCTATACAGAATATAAAAATGAACCCTCATGGGCATATCAGCCAGCTTCCAGGATTATGGACTCCCAGCCAATATTGTTTCATTGACTGTACCTTTTAAAAACTGTATTTCTTACCTTTCCTACTTCCCTCACATCACTCCGAAAGAAGTTTTCCCCACTATCTGAGATTATTCTCTGCATCCCTCCCAGCATCTTCAAACCTTTGCTCTAATATGCCCACTGCTCTTTTAAAATTAAAGTATAATTAACATAGTGTTATATTAGTTTCAGGTATAATGATTCAACCGCTCTGTACATTCCTCGGTGCTCATCAAGATAAATGCACTCTTAGTCCACATTATGTTTCATTCATCCCTTCACACACCTCCCCTCTGGCAGTCGTCTGTTTGTTCTCTGTATTTCAAAGTCTGCTTTTTATAAAAAAATTTTTTTTAATGTTTTATTTTATTTTTTGAGAGAGAGAGAGAGGGAGAACGAGCAGGGGAGACAGAGACAGAATCTGAAACAGGCACCAGGCTCTGAGCTGTCAGCACAGAGCCCGATGCGGAGCTCTAATTCACACACCGTGAGATCATGACCTGAGCCGAAGTTGGACGCCCAACCCACTGAGCCACCCAGGCGCCCCTCTTTTTTGAGAAATCTTCTTCATTCTTCTCCTGTGCGACTCGGGAGGCATTTGACATTGTTGATCCCTTTCTGTAACCAGCAAAACTTCTTCAAACTCCATCTCTCCTTTGATCCCATGAAAATACTTTCTCTTGTACTCCTCCAACGTTTTTTGCCTTTCCTCCTTCAGTCTCCTGCTCTGACTCTTCTTTGCCTCTTTCATGTGGGTGTTCCCTGGGACCTGTCTTTGGGTCTTTTCTCATTTCCACTATCTTGGAGCCATCTAGCCCACTGCCTATGTCATCACCATCTGTATAGTTTTTCTCAAACATTTGGAGTCTAATGAAATAATGACACATGCACGGATGAGCAATGTTTTTGTAACTAAAAGATTAATTTCTATTAGTAAAACAAAAAAATAGGGGTGCCTGGGTGGCTCAGTCGGTTAAGCATCCGACTTCATTTGGGTCAGGTCATGATCTCTCAGTTCGTGGGTTTGAGCCCCGCATCAGGCTCTGTGCTGACAGCTAGCCCAGAGCCTGGAGCCTGTTTTGGATTCTGTGTCTTCCTCTCTCTCTGACTCTCCCCTGCTCACGCTAACTCTTTCTCTCTCCCTCAAAAATAAATAAAAACATTAAAAAAATTAAATAACTGGATGGTATTAATGAAATGCTGATGAAATAATGAAATAATGATGCATTAGATACAACAGGGAAAGTGAAGACATTATTTGGAATATTTCTTCACTGTATGTTCATGTGGAATAGCTCGACTTTTAGGGCAAGTTCCATATGTATCCATTTCTTTTTTTTTAAATGTTTTATTTATTTCTGAGAGAGACAGCATGAGCAGGGGAGGGTCACAAAGAGAGGGAGACACAGAATCTGAAACAGGCTCCAGGCTCTGGGCTAGCTGTCAGCACGGAGCCTGATGTGGGGCTCAAACCTACAAACTGTGAGCTCATGACCTGAGCCGAAGTTGGACACTCAGCCAACTGAGCCACCCAGGTGCCCCCATATGTATCTGTTTCTTGTTCCCTCTATTTATCCATACTAATTTAGAAGGTCCTATGTCACAGTTTTGAGTTGTAGGAAGTGGTATCAAGAATTTGCTTCATTTGCCACAAAAGTTCCAAATACTGGTTGAAGCATAGAACTGGAAGTTATAAAGACAATTTTAACTAAAAATTAATGTTTTTTTCAGATGTTAAGCTGAATAACATATCACAGGGGAAAAAAAACCCTAGAAGGATGAATGTTTTAAATTAGGAAATGGCAGCAAATAGATCATTGATCTATTCTTTGGTTGTATTCCATTACGAAAATATTTATTCATATTCTGATGCTTGGAAGTGATTTTGAAATATGCTCCATGATACACCAATGATTTCTTTTAAAAATTTTTTTTTAAAGTTTATTTATTTTTGAGAGACAGAGTGAGATAGGGTATGAGTGGGGGAGGGGCAGAGAAAGAAGGAGACACAGAATCCCAAGCAGGTTCCAGGTTCTGAGCTGTCAGCACAGAGCCCAACACGGGGCTTGAACCCACAAACCACAAACCTTGAGATCATGACCTGAGCTAAAGTCGGGCACTCAACTGACTGAGCCACCCAGGCACCCCCAATGATTCCTTTTTTTAACGAGTGAAGAATATCACCCAGTGTTTAAAAAGTGTCAACTCTTGGTGACTGAGAATTTTGTATCACAGTTTATTGTTTTTAAGACATCCAAATGTCTTATTCTCAATGAAAAACCATGACGTTGGTTCTGATGTGATAGGATGAAATTATTGAGTATATTTCTTTTTTCTTTAATGTTTATTTATTTTTAAGAGAGAGAGAGGCAGAACTCAAGCAGGGGGAAGGGCAGAGAGAGAGAATGAAGGAGACAGAATCCAAAGCAGTTTCCAGGCTCTGAGCTGTCAGCACAGAGCGCAACCCGGGCTTGAACCCATGAAGTGCGAGATCATGACCTGAGCCAAAGTCGTTTGCTCAACCAACTGAGCCACCCAGGCACCCTGAGTACATTTCTCAGTAGTTCAACTTGAGCAAGCCACTTAGAATTAGCAAAATAGTCTTTATTGGCATTATTTGTGATGAAGGCATACTGCTATCTCAACCCTTGTTTTCGGTTCTGATGTGACCAACTTTCCCAGACAGCCAGCTTACCTCAGACTAGAAAAGCAGGTCTGAAAAGATACATGCTCAGTGACTACAGCCAGGTTGTCTTCACAGTCTTCACTGGAAAGGAAATGTTGTTATCCCTAATTTATAGATGATAAAACTCAGGCTTAATAGGATAAGTAACTTTGCCATGAAGAGATTCGGACAGGGTGACTGGAAATCTACAGCAGTTTGTAAGAGAAGCCCAGGTTGAACTACCCTCGATTAAATTTTCTCAAAATCCGGCCTTAGCAAAACAAGCAAATTTTCTTTTATGTTCTCAGTCTTCCTTTCCTTTGTCCCTGTTGCAATTTTAAAACATTACCCCCATGATCTCTGACACTCCCACAGTCAAAGGATGAAACCTATGTCCCATCTTCTCAAATCTGGGCTTTGTGTCTGGTTGACTGGTTGAGTATTTGAGAAGCAATATTGTACTAGCTTCCAGACTCAAGCCTTAAGAAATTGTCAGCTTCCACTTCCTGTCCCCTGGGATGATCACTTTCATATCCCAGCCACCATGCTATGAGGAAGCCCAAGTCACCCTGTGGAAGGGGCCACCTTGGAGAAGAATCAATAGCCAGTACCAACTTGCTAGACATGTGAATGAGCCATCTTGGAAATCGAAGCTCAGCCTAGCCGAGCTAGGCCCAGATCAAGCCAACTTAGCTGACACCACACGGAGCAAAACCAAACTGTCCCCACTGAGCCCTGCCCACATTTCAAATTCATAAACAAACTAAATAATGGTTGTTCTTTTAAGCCATTAAATCTTAGAGTAGTTTGGTGTGAAGTGGTAGATAGATAGCCAGAACACCCCCCTTCTTTGAACCCTCCATTCCCTCCCTGTTAATTTCAGTTGCTTTCCCCTAAATTTGTCAAACAATCAACATATACTTTTTATTCCTTGGGAAAGGGTATGTTCTATGTTCTCATCCTTATTATAAGATGATCAATAACAGAGATTGTTTTTTATAATGTTTATTTATTTATTTTGGGGGGTGCAGAGAGAGAGGAGAGAGAGAATCCCAAGCCAGCTCTGTGCTGTCAGCGCAAAGCCCAACACGGGGCTCGATCCCACAAACCATGAGATCATGACTTGAGCCCAAATCAAGAGCCAGATGCACAAAAATTGAGTCACCAAGATGCTCCAATAACAGGGATTCTTATCATGTTCATTTCTGTGTGGACTGGGTGAAAGAACAGTAAATTTTTGTCTTAGTGCATTTGAGCAGCTATAATACAGAGTGGATGGCTTATAAACAGAAATTTATTTCCCACAGTTCTGGGGGCTGGGATGTCCAAGATCAAGGTACCAGCAGATTTGATGTCTGGTGACAGCTCACTTCCTGGCTCGCAGCTGACCATCTTTTCACTGTTTCCTAACATGGCAGAAGAGGATCTTGGGGTCTTCTTTATAAAGGCACTGATCCCATTCATGAGGGCTCCAACGTCATGACCTAATCACTTCCCAGAGTCCCAGATGCAAATAGCATCACATTGTACATTAGGACTTAAATATGAATTTGGGGATGACACAATCAGTCTCTAGGAATTTTTATTTAATTGGATTAACTGATAGCAGTCATTTTAACCAGTTTTCTGTGATTTTAAGTTAAAGGTGTTAGGACGACTCCTCAGACCGACTGAACCAAGTGTTCCAGAGAAGAGGCTTGGGGAACTACATTTTCAATGAGCTTTCCAGATAATTTCTCCATATACGAATGTTTGAAAACTTTGCAACAGCGGTTATTTAAAATTCTTTTGGAATGACGATTATTATGAGATTTCAATTAAAAGAGGCTGTAAATGCTATAAAACATTTAGCAAGGAGCCCAGCATAGTGTAAGAAATCAATAAATGTCTGCTACTTGCCAACATCATCATTGCTATTTTTAAAGTGATCTTTAATTTTTTTAATATTTATTTTTGGAGAGAGACAGAGGGAGCACACGCGCATGAGCATGCAAGCTGGGGAGGGGCAGAGAGAGAGGGAGACACAGGATCTGAAGCGGGATCTGTGCTCACAGCAGAGAGCCTGACGAGGGGCTCGAACCCACATACTGTGAGATCATGACTTGAGGCGACATCAGATGCTTAACCGACTGAGCCACCCAAGAATCCCAAGCTATCCTTAATTTTGAGAGATATCTTACTCATGTGTCTTTGGGGGCACGCCAGGGTTGTTAATGTGCTAGTCTGACTGTTAAAGCAAATAGGCAACTGTTGCTATGGTTCAGGATGCTCTTTGCCGCAGGTGTCAGATGAAGGCTTGCAGCCTATTTCCAGGAGACCAGGACAGGTTTAGGCAAAGCACACTTCAGAGAGTCTACCCACCTGACTCGGGTACACACACACACACACACACACACACACACACACGAGACAAAGCCTAGACCAAGCAGCAGTTTTTAAGAAAAGTCAAATGCTGTCATTCATTTTCTTTTGAATGTGGGCATCTCATTAGGTGGAAAACATTCAGACTAGATTATTAAATCTCAATTAAGATGAATGCTTAGACGACGATATACTTTGACATTCAAATGTATTAATTAATTCAGGGTCAACAACATCACGCTTTCTTTCAGCCCTTGTTAAAAAATCACAGTTCTCTACAGTTCTCTCTGTATATAGTTGAATGTGTTCACTACATTCAAACAGTGTAGTGAATAGTTTGAATCTGTGGAATTCCTTAACTTCCCTCTGCCTCAGTTTTCTCGTCTGTAAAATGAAATGAATAACAATGATACCTCAAAAAAATCATTCAAGATTAAATCAGTGTATGAAATTGCATAAGATACTTTTTGGTATGTAGTAAATACTTAATGTGTTAGTTTTTGTTGCCATTATTATCATTACAATTATTATTATTAAAGAAACCACATCACCATGCAATTTTTCTCTTAGTACAGACCTATAGCTGAGATGAAAGATGAAACCAGAAGAAATACAGTTGACCCTTCAAATACGTGGGTTTGAACTGCCTACTGTAAATGTATTTTCTCTTCCTTATGATGTTCTTAACATTTCCTTTTCTCTAACTCATTTAAAAAATTTTTTTAATATTTTATTTATTTCTGAGAGAGAGAGAGAGAGAGACAGTGTGAGCAGGGGAGAGTCAGAGAGAGAGGGAGACACAGAATCCAAAACAGACTCCAGGCTCTGAGCTAGCTATCAGCACAGAACCCGATGCAGGGTTCGAACCCAGGCACCATGAGATCATGACCCGAGCGGAAGTCGGATGCTCAACCAACCGAGCCACCCAGGCGCCCCTCTCTAGCTCACTTTAGTATAAGAACACATTATATGAGACATATAAGGTACAAACTATGTGTTAATCAACTGTTTATGTTATCGGTAAAGCTTCTGGTTAACAGTAGACTATTAGTAGTTACATTGCAGGGGGGAGGGAGTCAAAAGTTATACATGGATTTTTTTCAGCTGCTCAGCAGTTGGGTGCCCCTAACCCCATGTTGTTCAAGGGTCAACCATACAGGCCTCAACTTGACTCTTCCCTAAGGGTGAGATCAAGATCTTTCCTGTTTACCTCTGAATCGTCAGAACCTTGCATCTTGTCTGGCATAGGACTGGTGCTCAATAACGGTCTGCTGGATAAATAACAGTTCCCCAAAGATGCATAGTCATTGATTATTAAGACTTCTTATTTTTTATCCCTCTCAGAGTTTGAGTGTGGCAAGAATGTTTTTAGGTGATGGTTATTGCTAATTAGAACCTGTCATTGAGTATGGCTATTTTTGCTTCTTACCTCTTATCCTCGGAGATGACCTTGGTGGAGGAAAAAGGAGAAAGGGTAAGATAAGTGGGCTTCGAAAACAATAAAGAAGGTGGCGCATCTTCCTGCAAACTTTAGAGTCTGAAAACGTTTATCTTTGAAGTATGCTGAAATGATAAATGGAAAAGATCTTGACTGTCCAGGATATAATAACGGGGACTAAATCTACAAAAGACGTGAATCCCCGTCACCCTCTCCTTTCTGAGAGATAGGGTAATGGCAACACCCAAATGTTGTCCAGCCCACAGTTTTGCTGTACTGGGGAGCCCAGATTCAGTGTTTGGTACAGTCTTATTGAACTACACATCAAACTTAATTATTTTTTTATTATTTTAGAGAAAGAGCATTAGCCAGCAAGAGGGGCAGAGAGAGAGAGAGTGAGCCTCAGGAAGGCTCTTGACATGGAACTTGATCCCATGACCCTGGGATCATGACCTGAGCCGAAACCAAGAGTTGGGGGCTTAACTGACTGAGCCACCCAGGTTCCCCTACATATCAAACTTAATTACAAGATTGGGTCATTAGATGTCCCAAGTCCATGTGCTTTCAGTACTTAATCAATCAAATATAAACACTTTTCCATAAGCTCCCGTTTATTAAGAGTTAGTTTGTCTCAAATTAAAGATTCCATGGAAATGCATAGCTATGAGTAATAAATCCCTAGAGCCTTTGATGGGAGTAGGAGTTTTCAGCCTGTTCATCTGTCATGCTCCAGATCAGGAATATATTCATTCTGGTTCATTTTCTTCAGTGCGTCACTTGGGAGACATTTTTGCAGTGCTTATTTAGAAAGCCCCAGGCTGGAGTCAAAGGAAGAAAACCAGTCACTGCTGTGTCCTAACTTACGGTGGGGCTATCTCCTCCCCCCTCCCTGCCATCCCCACCGGTTCAGTCCCACCTTGATCCATATGTACAGATCTTTGTTGAATGCCTTGAGGTGTGGGCAGGAGAGGTGGAGATGGTTGGTAAAAATAAAGGACTCTACCAACGGTTCTTTTCAAAGCAGATGGCCTGCAAAAAAGCTGTACACAGACTTGCATGTCCAAAAATTTGTGCTATAAATTGACGTTTAAGGCTTACATATCTAAAAGAAAATAATAAACCAAAAATTAAGATGGGGGAAAATATACTTCCTGGACTTTTGATTTAAGAAACCCTAAGACATAAAGCATGATTTATTCTAATGGACTGGGTTATCAGCACAATGCAAAAAAATGTAAGCGTCTGTTAACTTTTCAGTGGTAAAAAATGCCCATACTTAGTGCCTAAAAGCGACTGGTCCTTTCACTGTTGACGCTATGGGTTGGGTGGGCAGTTCTTCTGGTCTGGAAAGGCTCTGCTGGCAGGATGGCTAATGGCTGAATGATCTAAGACAACCTCATTCACATATCTGGTGTTTCTCAGGGCGATGATGACGACTGAGCCCCTTGTCTCTTGTCATTCAGCAGGCTAGCCCTGGATTCTATGTGTGGTGGTCTCAGGGCTCTAAAAGTGTGAAAGCAGAAGCTGTGAGAGTTTTTTAAAAAATTTATTTATTTATTTTGAGAAAGAGCATGAGTGGGGGAGGGGCAGAGAGAGAGAGAGAGAGAGAGAACCCCTAGCAGGCTCTGTGCTGTCAGCATGAAACCCGACTTGGGACTCCATCTCACCAACTGTGAGATCATGACCCGAGCCAATATCAAGAATTGGACACCCTAACCGACTGAGCCACCTGGGTGCCCCCAAAGCTGTGAGATTTCTTAAAGGCTTAGGCTCACAGTTATACAACATCGCTTCCATTGCAATCTACCATCAAAACAGGTCACAAGAGTCAAAGGATGGATAAATGGACTCTATTCCTTGATGGTAGGAGCTACAGATTCTTATGGTTATTTTTGCAGTCACCCAGATGGAGTGTACACACAACGCATGGTACCCTAATCGCAATTATGCTAAACAAAACTACTGCTGGAGACAGAGGTATGATGGTAGCAAGAGTCCCGGAAACTAGACTCTAAAAGACTTGGGTTCTAGAGAAAGTCCTGCCATGGATCACTTCCTGACTTTAAATTGACTCAACTTCTCTGGACTTCAATATAGTAGTCTCTGAAATGAGAGGTTGGATAAGATGAGCTCTAAAGGATTTCTGAGGACTCAGACTTCAACATATTTCTCAGCTTTTAAAGGCAAGATTTCCTTAAGGATCTCAGGGGGATGGTGCAAAATTCTAAACTTAAAAAAAAAAACAAAACTTTACGAATCTAGGGGCACCTGGGTAGCTCAGTCGGTTGAGTGTCTGACTCTTGATTTGGGCTCAGGTCATGATCCCGGGGTCATGGTACTGAGCCATGTGTCAGGCTCTGTGCTGAGTGTGGAGCCTGCCTAAGGTTCTTTTCCGCTGCCCCTCTCCCTCGCTCATACACACACTCTCTCAAATTAAAAAAAAAAAATTTATGACTCTTATTTGGAAAAAAATATGCTGTGATATCATATGCTGTGATAACCATGTACAAAGTATACTTATAAAAGAAAATATTTAAAAATTAATGGTAGGATTATGGTTTTAAAAATTATTTTAACAGATTTTAAAATGTCATTACTATATTGACTCTTCAGTAAAAAGGAATAAATACTTTCCACACACTATTTCCAATAAGAAAAATTTTGCCAGGAAGACGTGAATAGACATTTTTCCAAAGGAGACATCCAGATGGCTAACAGACACATGAAAAGATGCTCAACATCACTCATCATCAAGAAAATACAAATCAAAACCATAACGAGATACCACCTCACACCTGTCAAAATGGCTAAAATTAACAACACAGGAAGCAACAGATTTTGGTGAGGATGTGGAGAAAGGGAAACCTTTTTGCACTGTTGGTAGCAGTGCAAACTGGTGCAGCAACTGTGGAAAACAGTATGGGGGTTCCTCAAAAATTTAAAAATAGAACTTCCCTATGATCCAGCAATTGACTACTAGATATTTACCCAAAGGATACGAAAATACTGATTCGAAGGGATACACGCATCCCAATGTTTATAGCAGTGTTATAAACAACAGCTAAACTACAGAGAGAGCCCAAATGTCCATCAACTGCTGAGTGGATAAAGATGTGGTATAGATATATACAACGTACCATTACTCAGCCATCAAAAAGAATGAAATTGTGGTATTTGTCGTGATGCGGATGGAGCTAGAGTGTATTATGCTCAGAGAAATAAATCAGTTGGAGAAAGACAAATGTCCTATGATTTCACTCATATGCAATTTAGGAAACAAAATGCATGAACATTGGGGAAGGGAATAAAGAGAAAGAGAGGCAAACCATAAAAGACTCAACTATAGAGAACAAACTGAGGGTTGATAAAGGGACATGGGTGGAGGAGGGATGGGCTAGATGGGGGATGGGCATTAAGGAGGGCACTTGTTGGGATGAGCACTGGGTGTTCTATGTGAATGATGAGTCACTAGCTTCTACTCCTGAAACCAATATTACACTATATGTTAACTAACTAGAATTTAAATAAAAACTTAAAGACATTCTACTTGAAAAATAATATCTGAAAACGGATTTATCTATTTCTTGCTGTTTTTTAAGCCATGTTGATAAGTCAAAAGTAAAATTATAAAACAAACATTATCATTTGAGCTGAGAGTTTTCCTATGATTTTGCCTTATGTGGCGGTATCTGTAAAATCTTAGTTCATTTGGACTACATTTCTATTTCAAATAAAGTCCATATTTCAATTTTTCTACTTAAAAAAAATGGTGGCAGGTCACAATTTTCCCAGAAGCAACAGGAAATTAATTGCTAGATTAGCTTTTTCCATTCTCCTTGTCCCCCATGTCCTCCTCTCCCTGTCACATGCGCTGCCCAGATTCTCCGTCAAGGGTGTCATTTTTCTTGCTTAGACATGTACACTTAGACTTTGGGTTGGAAGTCGTTTTCCCTCAGACTGATCAAATTTTCAGGACAGATGTTCTGAGGAAGGAAGGAAGGAAGGAAGGAAGGAAGGAAGGAAGGAAGGAAGGAAGGAAGGAAGGAAGGGAGGGAGGGAGGGAGAAAGGAAGGAAGGGAAGAAAAAAAGAAAGATTTGGTTAAGAGTTTGTCGATTTTCGCTTTTGGCCTGGCAAAAGTCACCATTGACCTTCTATTGTGCTGATTTTCCAGATCTTTTCAGGTTCATCCTCCTTGACCTCTCGGGTGAGTTAGATCTTTCTGTCCGCTCCCTTTTTCTTGGTAGTTCTTTCGCCCTTGGCTTCTGAGATGCCACTCTGACTTCTCCACAACCTTCTCTTCTACGGCCATCACTTAAGTGCTGGTGATGTCCAAGCTTTATCTCCGGTCCTCTTCTCTGATTGTCCTACACCATCCTTGAGCAAACTCAGCCACTCCCATGATTTCAAAGACCCTTTATGTTCTACTGACTCCCAGTTATGTTTCTCTATCACAAACTTCTTTTTCTGAACTTCAGACTACATCTTTGGCAGCTTTATTGTGATATCTTTCAGGCGCCTGGAACTGAACACATTTCCCAAACTCCTGTATCCTCAGCTCCGTGAATTACCCACCCAGCCGTTCAAGCTAGAACACTTGGAAACTGCTTTCTTTCTTTTTTCTTTTTCTTTTTTTTTAATGTTTTTTATTTATTTCTGAGAGAGAGAGAGAGAGACAGTGTGAGCAGGGGAGGGTCAGAGAGAGAGGGAGACACAGAATCCGAAGCAGGCTCCAGGCTCTGAACTGGCTGGTCAGCACAGAGCCCAACGCGGAGCTCGAACCCACACACTGTGAGATCATGACCTGAGCTGAAGTCAGATGCTCAACGTACTGAGCCACCCAGGGTGCCCCTTGGAAACCGCTTTCTGTCCTCAGTAAGCCGGGCCTATTCTCTTTCAGGATCACTCCCACTCTCTGCTCTTTTCCCCTCTACTCAGGAAGACTGATATCCTGAAGGTCCTGACTGGGTGTTTAACCAACGAGAGACTAACAAGATTCAATAATGTGGATTTCTCCTTACCAAAGCTGGTCTGCCGGTACTGCGGCTGAGTGCCTCGCCCACCAAGCCTGGGGCCAATTTGGCACCACTGATCTTCCAGTCTGGCACCATTCTCTGGGGGGACCAGCCAGCCACTTGGTAACAGGTTGATTACATGTGATTCTTTCCTATCACAGAGGGACCGTGCTTTGTTCTTCCAGTTGTAAGTATGGATTTGCCTTCTCGACACCACCCTCTACGGGCTTATAGAGTGCCTAATTCACCATCATGCTATCACACATGACAATGCTTGTTGTGGACATGTTCCGTGGCCAGGAAAGTACAGTCAGAAATAATAATACTACAGTTTGCTGATATTGGCATGCACCCCACCACTGAGAAGCTGCTGGCCTGGTAACATTGTGGAATGGCTTAATTACGACTCAGTTATGGTATCAACTGGAAGGTCAAATTCTGTGTGGTTGACGTGTTCTCCCTGAGGATGATGCAAAGTCTTTGAACGAGTGACCAATATATGGTGTATTTCTTTCCTCCTTACACAAAATACATGGGACCAGGAATTAAGGGGAAGAAGTGGGAATGGCCTTTCTCACTATTATATCTAATAATCCACTCACAGCATTTTTGCTTCCGTCTGACAGCCTTCGATTCTGCTGGCATCTTGACCTCCTCATACAATGTAATCATCTTATTCAGATTTCCCCCATTTTACTCGCACTCATTTGTGTTTGCGTATCTGTTTTGTGCACGTGTGTGCATGTGTGTGTCTACGTATTACATCTCACACAATTATATCATCCATGTGGTTTCATATCTCGACCACCACAGTCAAGCTGTCGAACATTTCCGGGGCACCTGGGTGTCTCAGTCGGTTAAGTGTCCGACTTCAGCTCAAGTCATGATCTCACAGGTTTGAGTCCTGTGTCAGGCTCTGTGCTGACAGCTCAGATCTTGGAGCCTGCTTCAGATTCTGTGTGTGTGTGTGTGTGTGTGTGTGTGTGTGTGTGTGTCTGCTCCCCTACCCGTGCTCTGTTTCTCTCTCAAAAATAAATAAGCATTAACATTTCTTTTAAAAAAGGATGCTGAACCTTTCCAACACTACAAAGATCTCTCAGGTTACACTTTATTATAACCATACCCACTCTTCCCCCCACCCTTCATGTCTCTAACTTCTGGCGATCACTCATCTGTCTTTTGTTTTTAAAATGTCATCATTTTGAAAGTTATACACATGGAATAATACAGTACGTAACCTTTTGGGATTGTTTTTTTTTTCCACTCAGTGTGATTTCTTGATGATTCATCAAAGCTGCAGGTATCAACACTTCTTTCCTTTTTATTGCTAGGTAGTATTCCATGATATGGATATACCACAGTTGATTTAACTATTCACCTACTGAGGAACATATGGGCTGATAAATAAATACTATGAGTGCTCATATACAGGCTTTGTGTGAATATAAGTTGTTTCTCCGGGATAAATGCCTACTAGTGCAATTACTAGGAAATATGGTAACTACATGTTTAGGGCTTTTTTTTTTTCTTTCTTATTTTAGAGAGAGAGAGAGAGTACATGTGAGCGGGGGAGGGGGGTAGAGGGAGAGAAAGAAACTCTTAAGCAGGCTGCATACCCAGCACAGAGCCCAACACGGGGCTCAATCCCACGACCCTGGGATCACGACCTGAGCTGAAATCAAGTGTCAGATGCTCAACCAACTGAGCCATCCAGGTGGCCCATGTTTGTTTGTTTGTTTCTTTGGAAAAAAGTGCCCAGTTGTTTTTGGAAAGAATGTATCATTTCACACTCCCACCAGCAATGTAGGGGTGTTCCAGTTTCTCCACATCCGTATCAGCATTTGGTGTTGTCACCGTAATTTATTTTAGCCATTTTAATAGATGCATGGGGCTATCTCATTGTCATTTTAATTTTCATTTCCCTCATGGCTAATGATGTTGAACATCTTTTCATGGGATTATTAGCCATCTATATATCCCCGTTGGTGAAATGTCTGGTCATGTTTTTTACCCATTTTTTAGGATTGCTGTTTTTTTACTGTTGGCTTTTGAGGATTCTTTATATATTTAAGGTACACGTCTTCTATCGGATACATAGCTTGCACATATTTTCTCCTGTTGTCTTTTCGTTCTCTCATCAGCGTCATTTGCAAGGCAAAGGCTTGAAATGTGTTGAAGCCCAATTTTTCAAAGTTTTCCTTTTGTGGATCATTCTTTTTTTTATTATTATTATTTAAAATGTTTATTTATTTTTGAGCGAACGAGCGAGAGACAGTGCACAAGCAGGGGAGGGACAGAGAGAGAGGAGAAGGAGACACAGAATCTGAAGCAGGCTCCAGGCTCTGAGCTGTCAGCACAGAGCTCAACGCGGGGCTTGAACCCACGAACCATGAGATCATGACCTGAGCCGAAGTCGGACGCTCAACTGGCTGAGCCACCCAAGCGCCCCTGGGGATCATTCTTTTGATATCAAGTGTAAGAACGCTTTGTCTAGCTTAGGAATAGCTCCACAGACTTCAAAGACTGCCTCCTCTTGTTTTCCTCCCAGACTCTTGTAGTTTTACACTTTACATTTAAGTCTGTAACCATTTTGTAGAAGGGCTGTAAAATCCAAAGTTTCATTTTTTGCCTATGGATGGCCAATTGCTTCAGCATCATTTGCTGAAAAGGCTATGATTTCTCCACCGAATTACTTGTACGCCTCTGGCAGAAGTCAGCTCGACATATTTGTGTAGGGCTATTTCTGGATTCTCTATTCTGTTCAATTGTTCTGTGCGTCCATCCCTCTGCCAGTATCACATAGCTTTCTTTTTTTAATTGGAAGGTTATTGACATACATTGTCTTGGGTTCAGGAGTGATTCAGCAGTTACAAACATCACAAAATGTTCAGCAGGATAAGTGTGGTCACCATCTGTCGCCACCCAATATTATCACAATATTACTGACTCTATTCCCGATGCCGTATTTCATCCCCATGATGTCTTTATTTTATAACTGGAATATAACTTAACCCCCTTTGCCTACTTTGTCCTCTGTGCTTCTTCTGTTCGGCGGTTTGTTTGTTCATTTGTCTCATTTTTTAGATTCGACACATAAGTGAGATCATATAGCATTGTCTTTCTCTGACTTATTTCACTTAGCGAAATATCCTTTGTTCCCATCCATGTCGTGGCCAATGGCAAGATTTCATTCTCTGTTGTCGGTGATTCAATACCCCGCCGTCTTGATTACTTTAGCTACATAATAGGTCTTGAACGAAGGTAGACAGTTTCTTCTCATTGTACTCTTCTTTTCCAAAAGTGTTGTAACCATTCTGCTTCTTTTGCACTTCCATGTAAACTTTAGAGTAGCTTTGTCTGTATCAAGAAATAAAATCCAGCTGGGAGTTCTAAAGAAATTGTATTAAACTTGTATATCGATCTGGGGAAAACCACTATCTTTACTGTGTAAGTCTTCCAGTCCATGAACTCTCTATTTAGGAGACATGACTCTCCATTTATTTAGGTCTTCTTTCATTCCTTTCATCAGCATTTCATATTGTTCAGCATGTAATTCCTGTGCATTTTTTAGAGTCATATCTAAATATTTAATTTTCTTTTGAGCAATGGTACACAGTATTATAGTTGTCATTTCAGTGTTCATATGTTTATTGATAGCATGTTCCTTTATAAAAGTGCCTTTATAAAGGTACATTACCTTGTGTTCTGCAATCTTCCAGAACCCATTCGTTCTAGTTTTGTGGGGTTTTTTCCCCCAGATTCCTTGAGATTTTCTACATGGATCGTGCAATTTGTGAATAGGAATTGTTTTCTTTCTCCCTTTATGATTTTCATGACTTATTTCTTTGTGTTGCCTTTGTGAATTAACCAAAACCTCCAGCGCCATGGTAAGTATCAGTGGTTAGTATTAGTGAGCAGATACCCTCACCTTGGTCTTGATCTTAGGCTGAATGCATTCAATCTTTCACCATTAAGTCAAATGTTCACCCTAGGTGTTTTTGTTTTGCTTTTTATGAAGTTGAGGAAGGTCCCTCTATTTCTATGTTTCTAAGAGCTTTTGATCATTCACGCATGGTGCATTTCTCCACTTGAGAGGATCGTATGAGTTTTCTTCTGTATCTTGTAGATGTGGTAGATTACAAGGATGACCTTGGTATTGGATCTAGCCTGGCATATACCTGAAAACAAACCCCACTTTGTCATGATGTGATTCTTTTTATACATTGCTGAATTCTGTTTATTAGTATTGTGTTGAGGATTATTGCATCCATATTGATGAGAGCTTGAGTCTGTACTTTCTGGGGAGTTTTCAATTTTTATTTATTTATTTTTACTTACTTATTTATTTTTTTAATGTTTTATTTATTTTAGAGAGAGAGAGAGACAGTGTGAGCAGGGGAGGGTCAGAGAGAGAGGGAGACACAGAATCCGAAGACAGGCTCCAGGCTCTGAGCTAGCTGTCAGCACAGAGCTCAATGAGAGGCTTGAACCCACAAACCGCGAGATCATGACATGAGCCGAAGCTGGATGCTCAACCGACTGAGCCATCCAGGTGCCTTCCTGGGTTTTTTTAAAATGTTTATTTATTTTTGAGAGAGAGAGAGAGAGATTGAGAGAGAGAACAGGGAAGGGACAGAGAGAAGAGGGGTACAGAGGATCTGAAGTGGGCTCTGCGCTGACAGCAGAGAGCCCAACTCAGGACTCAAAGTCACAAACCGCGAGATCATGGCTTGAGCCGAAGTCAGACACTCAAACGACTGAGCCACCCAGGCGCCCCTAGAGTTTTCTTTCTTAAATCATTTTATGGTTTTGACATCATGGTAATACTAGCTACATAAAAGGAATTGGAAGTGTTTCCTTCTTTTTTATTTTTTAGAAGAAACTCTGTAGAATTTTTCTTAATTTTTCTTTTGACTATTTGGTAGAATGCTCCAGTGAAGGCATCTAGGTCTGAACGTTTATTTATGGGAATTTTAATATTACAGATCCAATTTCCTACATAGCTATAAGAGCATTCAAAAATATGTTTCACATGGGTTAGCTGTGATAGTTTTTGTTTCTCAAGAAATTGGTCCATTTCATTTATCAGATTTATGCCTTTGAAGTTTTCATAGTATCTTCGTATTATCCTTGTGATGTCTATAGGGTCTGTACCTATATCCCTTGTTTTATTCCTGAAATTAGTAACAGGTGTCTTCTCTTTTTTTTTTTTTATTTGTGAATCTTGCTAGATCTTTGTCAGTTTTACTGATCTTTTTACAGAACAAGTTCTTTGTTTTGTTTTCTCTCTTGTTCTCAGTTTTTTAATTTCTGTTCTTATGTTTATGATTTCCTTCCCTCTACTTACTTTGGGATTATTTTCCTGTTCTTCTAGGTTCTTGAGATGGGAACTTAGATTATTGACTTAAGACTTTTCTTATTTTCATAAAACATTTTTTTCTTATTTTTGAATGCAAGCATTTAGTGCTATACATTTCCCTGTCCACCGTTTTAAGCGTGCTCACAAATTTTGGCTTGTTTTATTTATATTTTCACTCAGTTCCATATTTTTCCAATTTCCCTGTGACTTCCTCTTTGGTCCCTGGATTATTCAGAAGGGTATTACTTATTTTCTAAGCGTTTGGAGACATTTCTTTTCTCTTTCTGTTAATTCTAATTTAATTCCAACATGGTCAGAGAAAACACTCTATGTGATTTCAATTCTTTTAAATTTGTTGTTTGTTTTACAACCCAGGATGTGGTCTACCTTCATATATATCCCACTGGCACTTAAAAAGACTGTGTTTTCTGCTGTCATTGGGTGGAATGCTCTATAAATGTCCACTAGATTCTACTGATTAAAAGTGTTGTTGAGTTTTTTAAATATATTTTCTGATTTTCTGTGTGTTGTTCTATCAGTTATTGAGATGGTGTCAACATCTCTGATAATAATTGTGAATTTGTCTGTTTCTTTCAGCTCTATCACCTTTTTCTTTATATATATTCAAACCCTCATGTTGGGAGCATACACATTTAAATTTGTTATCTTCCTGGTGATATCCTCCTTTTTGTTTTTTTTTTTTTTTTTTTTTTTTAGTTTTTAACATTTATTTAATATTGAGAAACAGAGAGAGACAGAGCATGAGCAGGGGAAAGGCAGAGCAAGAGGGAGACACAGAATCTGAAACAGGCTTCAGGCTCTGAGCTGCCAGCACAGAGCCCAATGTGGGGCTCGAACCCACAAACTGCGAGATCATCACCTGAGCCGAAGTCAGACGCTTAACCGACTGAGTCACCCAGGAGCCCCAGGATAGATCCTTTTATTATTAGGTAATGTTGCTTTTTGTCTCTAGTAATTAAAAAAAAATTTTTTTTTTTTTTTGACAGACAGAGAATGAGAGAGCAGAGAGGGAGAGAGAGAATCCCAAGCAGGACCCTGCTGTCAGTGCAGAGCCCAACATGGGACTCAATCCCGTGAACCGTGAAATCATGACCCTAGCTGAAATCAAGAGTCAGATGCTCAGCCAACTGAGCCACCCAAGTGCCCCTTGTCTCATAATTTTTAAGGTTTTTAAAGTAGGCTCCACACCTAACATAGGGCTCAAACTCACAACCCGGAGATCGAGAGTTCCATGTTCCACCAACGGAGCCAGCCAGGCACCCCTGTCTCTAATAATTTTTATCTGATCTGAAGTCACGTTATCAGATATGCATACAGCCTCTTCTGTTTTCTCACATTAATGTTTACAGGGTTTATCCTCTCCTTTTTCAAAATTCTTTTACTTTCAACCTACCTGTCACTGAATTTGAAGTGAGTTTCTTGAAAAGAGCATATAGTTGGGCTATATTTCTTTTTAATCCTCTCTATCTCTATTCTTTTCTTCAATTCAAGTAGAAATTAACAAGCGATGTTACATTAGCTGCAGTTGTACATCTAACGATTCAACAATTCTATACATCTCTCAGTGCTCATCAAGGTAACTGTACTCATCATCCCTTTTATTTATTTCACCCCTCCCCCCACCCACCTCGCCTCTGGCAACCACCGGTCTCTTCCGTATTTAAGAGTCTGGTTTTCTTTTTTCTTTTTCTTTATTTTTTTTTTTTAATATTTTTTATTTATTTCTAGGAGAGAGAGAGAGACAGCGTGAGCAGGGGAGGGTCAGAAAGAGAAGGAGATACAGACTCTGAAATTGGCTCCAGGCTCTGAGCTGGCAGTCAGCACAGAGCCCGACGCGGGGTCCGAACCCACGAACGGCGAGCTCATGACCTAAGCGAAAGTCGGGCGCTCAACCAACTAAGCCACCCAGGCGCCCCAAGAGTCTGGTTTCCTGTCTGTCTCTTTTTCTCTTCGTTTTTTCTTTTGTTTTGTTTCCTAAATTCCACACATGAGTGGAATCGTATGATATTTGTCTCTCTCTGACAGATTTATTTCACTTAGCACGAACTTTAGGTAAATACCCAGTAGCGGAATTACTGGGCTGTAGGGTAATTCTATTCTTAAGGTTTTGAGGAACCTCCATACTGTTTTCCACGGAGGCTGCACCAATTTGCATTCCTGCCAACAGTGCACAAAGGTTCCTTTTTCTCCACATCCATGCCCACATTTGTCATTTCTTCTGTTTTTAATTTTTGCCATTCTGAGAGCTGTAAAGCGATATCTCATTGTGCTTTAAATTTGCATTCAATTAGTGATGATTTGTGACGTCAGGCATCTTTTCATGTGTCTGGTGGCCATCTTTATGTCTATTTGGGTCTCCTGCCCATTTTTAATGGGATTATTTGCTTTTTTCTGTGTGGAGTTGTGTAAGTTATTTATACATTTTGGATATTAACCTTTTATCAGATATTTCCTTTGGAAATAGCTTCTCTCATCCCTAGGTTGCCTTTTGGTTTGGTTGACTGTTTCCTTCACTGCGCAGAAACTTTTTATTTGGATGTAGTCCCAATAGTTTACTTTGCTTTTGTTTCCCTTGTCTGAGGAGACATATCTAGAAAAATGTTTCTGTACTCAATATCAAAAAACTCACTGCCTATATTTTCTTCTTATTAATCTCTTCTTTCTATCTCTGTTCATTCATTGGTGTATTTCTACAATTTATGTGTAAGGTAATTATTATGTTAGTGCTTAGTTAAATGTGCCGTTTTGGTATTTATTTTCTATTTGTTTCCACTAGGTTTTATTCCTCTGCTTATCTGTTTTTTTCTGTGTGAGTTACTGGAATAATTTTTAGGATTCCATCCTGATTTATTTATAATGTTTCGGGGTAGGGGCACCTGGGTGGCTCAGTCGGTTGATCATCCCATTTCGGCTCAGGATGTGGTCTCATGGTTGGTGGGTTCGAGCCCCGCATCCGGCTCTGTGCTGACAGCCAGCTCGGATCCTGGAGCCTGTTTCAGATTCTGTGTCTCCCTCTCTCAGCTCCTCTCCCGTTCATTCTCTCTCTTGCTCTCACTCTCAAAAATAAATAAACATAAAGAAATTTATAATGTTTTGGGGTGTATCTCTCTTTATGGTGTTTGTAGTGATTGCTCTGGGTATTATGATATATATATGTGACTCGTAACAGTCTAGTCGTATTAACATTTTACCACTTTGAGTGAAGTATGAAATCCTCACTTCAATTTACGTCCCTTTATTTTCACTACTTTTAAATATCATTGTCTTGAGTATCAAATGCTCTTCTATTGCTCCTGATGCTCGAAGATTTCTTTTTGGTCATTTCCTTTCTTTTTGAATGGCTCTCTTCAGCCAATCTTTAAGGGTAAGGCTTCTAGCAACAAATTCTTTCAGTTTTTTTTTTTTTCAATCTGAAATTGTTTATAATTTCTCTTCAGAATTCCTGAGGGATCATTTTGCCAGATGTAGAAGTCATGGTTGACAGCTTTTTCTTTTAGCAGTGGTTTCTGGCCTCCACGGTTTAAAATGAGAGAAAGCCCCTGTCATTTGAATTGGTGTTTCTGCACAGGTGATGTGTCATTTTTCTCTGGCTGCTTTCAAGACGTTTTTTTCCTTTGTCTTTAGTGTTTGAAAGTTTGATTATAATGTGTCAAGCCACAGATCTCTTTGGGATTCATTCAACTTCTTTGTGTCTTTTGCCAAACTTGGACGTTTTCCGCCATGATTTCATAGGACATCATATCTAAGAAAGCTTGGCCTACTGGCTTGTCTTTGAATTGCGAACGTGCTAGAATGCCTGGTACATTGTTTATTCTATGTACTTATCAGATGACTGAATGGACCTAAGCATAAATAAGGGAATAAGGTCAACCAACTGTAAGTTGGGATTTCAGGTCTCTTGACCAAAATCGTTCTTTTTCATAAGGAGCTGACCCAGTTTTATTTGTCTACTTATATAGCCTGTAATCCTGCATGAAATGTCGTTCCCCAGGGAGCTAACAATCAATTTCATCTTTGGTTATTTGCACCTTCACATTCTTGAAGCATCTAATCCCACGTATTGATTGAGGAGAATGAAAGTAATGAGGGATGTCACTCCCAAGAAGGGACAGAGAATGGTCCAGGAGACTGAAATTACCAAGGTCCTATTTTGCCACCTACCTGCTTCATCCCTGTCACTTATATCTTTTAAAATGCATCTACTAAAAATCATCATCAGGGTAAACATAGGGGACCTCCCAGAGATGTCTTTGGCTAGAAAATTACATGTTCCCAGATACACAGATGGTCGGCCTCCTTGGGCCCCGGGGCCCAGCAGTGACGCCAGTGTGTAGCTCACGAGACTGAGCGGTGGTACTTTGAGTGTCCATTTCAGCTTAGGCTGGAAGCAGCATCACAATTGTATTTGATTTCTAAACCAACAGTGACAAACGAAAGGTTTGATCAATAAATTTTGCCAGAGGCAGAAGCAAGTTTACTGTGGTGATTTATTAGAAAATGTTCCTCTTTGTGCTGAAAGACAGGCAAGTAGGTTGCATGTCTCTCCTGTTTTCATGTTTTCCTATTCCTTGTGGCTCTTCCTTCTTTCCCTCCCTCCCTCCCTCCGTCCTTCCTTCCTTCCTTCTTGTCAGCTGAAGGCTACTTTCATACACAGATTATATTTGCCCCCCAAATGAAACCTCTAATGCTTGTTTAATTAGCGTCAATTTAACTATACATTTAATCAAAACGTATTTAGAGGCATTGGGGTGGCTCAGTCAGTTAAGCCTCTGACTCTTGATTTCGGCTCAGGTCGTGATCTTTTAAATCATGGGACTGAGCCCCACCTTGCCATCCTGGGTGCGGAGGCTGCTTAAGAGTGTCTCTCTCTCCCTCTCCCTCGGCCCGTCCCCTGTTCATGCTCTCTCTCTTTCTCTCTCTCTGTCTCTCTCTCAAAATTGTACTCAGACAAGAGCTGTACATTCTCTGGAAAATTAAATTTAAACGTCCTGAAAAGCAAAGCCAATTATAATAAATCAAATAATACGTACATATTCTGGTGAATGCAATTTAATGACATTCTCTTCAACTGGCATCCGAGTTGACTTACCATCCCCGCTCTGGTAAGGTTTTTCAGCTAACAGCCTGAAACTTGTGGCCCTTTACAGCTCGAGACTGGTCAAGCATTCGTGCCTCATGACCCTTTTCCGAGCGACTCGGGAAAACTTAACCAGGCCGCAGCAGTGTGGAGGCCTGGGGTCCCCCGGGGAGCCTGTGGCCGTTTCTGCCCTTAGACCGGCCAACTCCAGGCCCACACAGGTCACTCTAGAATGTCCGAGACTATTTGAGGTACAGAAAAGGGCCTTCTGGCAGGGAACTAGGGAGGTGCAGTCAATTTCAGGCTCTGTCCACAAGAATGAATTGCAGCCTAGGATTTTGGCCAAGGTCTGAGTGTGTCCAAAGAGCTTTCATGTTTACCATAATTCTAGGTGAGACAGCCAGCAGAAAGGAAAGCCATAACCACAGTAAGAATGGGGTTATTTAGAATTGAAGTATTTGATGTTTAGAGAAAGAGTGAGGCTATTTTGCGTCCCTGTTAAGTGGGCCTCAAAGTTGTTGGTTTGGTTAATGGGAGTTCTTTATTTGGATGAAACGCGGGCTTCGTCTGCCAAATGATTGCCTAATCGTACGTTATTTTGCCTTCTGAAACAGCCAGAAAAGTTTGTTTTGCTGCTTCTCTATTTGCTTTATGTACCTGATCTTCATTGGAGTGGGGATTGTTCAGGGATTAACATGAACAATTAAAATGAGGAATTAACCTTTTGTGATCAAAATTGCACCTTTTTTCTCAGTTTTTTTCAGATGCCCTTTGACTTGATGATATTTTTCAAGTAGACTTTACTTTCCAGTAGTTGAGTGTATCAATTTTTTTATTAAAAAAATTTTTGTTATGTCTTCATTTTATTTTGACAGACAGAAAAAGAGAGCGAGCAAGGGAGGGGCAGAGAGAGAAGGAGACACAGAATCTAAAGCAGGCTCCAGGCTCTGAGCTGTGAGCACAGAGTCCGACATGGGGCTCGAACCCATGAGATCATGACCTGAGCCGAAGTCGGTCGCTTAACCGACTGAGCCACCAAGGCGTCCTGAGTGTATCAGTTTTTAATGTTATAGATTCAGGATTTTGAAATTTACAAGACCCTCCCAAGTCTAAGGCTATCTATCCAAGAACTTCTCCATTTTTGTGTGAGCACTTAGAGGGTTTCATTTGTACCTTTTGGAATGGAGTCATTCCACTCCTTTGGATGGATTTGGAATTTATGCTGGTGGATGGCATGAGGTATAGATCCAAAGGTATTGTTTTCCAGAGAGATACCTAGTTTCCAAAACCAGTGTATCAAATATCTATCTTTTTAGCATTGATCTTAGAGACTACCAATATCATATATGAAATTATTATATGCATTTCAGTCTACCTCTGTATTTTCTCTTCTGTTCCATTTGTCTGTTTTAATACTGATGCACTAAATCATGTTATTGACGTCCTATAAAATGTTTTTATGGCTGATAGAGATGGTCTTCCCTACTTTATCCCCTTTTCTAAATTTTCCTGTAGGCTCGATTTTTTTTTTCCATATGAGCTTTCGAGTGACCTTGTCTTATTTTGCCCACATCACCACAGTATAAGAAGTAAACAAAATCTGCAATTCATATTGCTATCACATTGAACTTATGAATAAACTTGGAGAGAATTTATATCTTTTGCAAATTGAGCCTTCTCACTCAAGAAGATGGGCGGTTTTTCCAATTTTTTCTTTTGTGTACTTAGACTCTTAAATACAAAGAACAAACCGAGGGTTGATTGGGGTGGGCATTAAGGCGGGGACTTGTTAGGATGAGCACAAGAGTGTGATATGTAAGTGATGAATCACTGGGTTCTATTCCCGAAGCCAAGGCTACACTGTGTGTGAGCTAACTTGAAAATAAAAAGAAAAGTGATTTCAATGATTCTTCTCATAAACTTTTAGTATTTCTTGGTGAATACAGTACTACTCTTTTTTTTTAAAATGATATTGGCACTATCATAAAGGTGCTCCTTTCCTTCATTATAGGTGCTATCTAGTTGTTACTTAAGAGAATAAATACATAGGATAAGACCTTATGATTTTCTGCAGATGGAAATTTCAGAGATAGCCCAGGAGCCTGACTATAATTCAGTGATACTTCGATTAACAAATTTCCAACAATGAAGTTTCATTTTAATACAACACACTATGCTAAAACAGTTTTTCTGGCCATATGGAAGTCTATCAATAAAAATTTTTGAATGCCTATGCCTTTTGATTTATGTATACGTACAGGCTAAAGAATAGACATGATGGTGACAAGGTTGGCTGGTTCTAGGTAGAGGATTTATGGAAAGGTTTCCATTTCCTTGTCTGTTTCTTTGAATGTTTCTGATTTTTAAACATCACACATGCGTTACTTTTATGACACAAATTTTTTTTCTCAATAAAAGGTCATCTTCACAAATCAGAGAAAATACGCATGGACGCACAACCACGTGCCGCCCCAATCCCCTCCCCCACAGATTGCGCGTGTGAAACCCTGCACACAGGGAGTTCTGCTTCCTAGGAAGGAGAGGAAGGTTGGCCGTGAGCCGGGCCTGAGATCTAACCCCCGCTCTGTCACCTGCTACTTTTGTGTCCCTGGACAGGTTACTTAACCCCTTTGGGCTTTGACATCCCTACCTATAATATAGGGGGTTTTGTGGGGCGCCTTTTGGGGGGCTTGGTTGGTTGAGCTTCCACCTCTCAGTTTCGGCTCAGGTCATGATCTCACAGTTCATGAGTTTAAGTTCAATCTGCTTGGGATTCTCTCTCTCTCTCTCTCTCTGCCCCTCCCTTGCTCACTCTCTCTCTCTCTCAAAATAAAAATATATAGGGGCTCTTGTAAACTTATTGAAAATACTACAAAATACATAGCACACAGCAAGAATTTCGGTGAAAGGTGGTTGCTTCGGTGATTCAGCCGACTCACGACCCCCCTGGGCAACATGGCAAAATCTGAGTACATTTTCCGCTCCCTTTTTTCCCCTCTTGGTGATTCCCTTACCTCCTTCTCAGATGGATATGAGTACATGGATTCTCAGTAACCCCCAGTGTTCAATACATACACTTCTGCTCTTCATTTCTTCTCCTTTCCTTATGAAAAAGCCCTTCCTGCTCTCAGAAGAGGAAAGTATTTACAGCTTTTGATTAATTCGCTGATTGCAAATAGCATTCTCAAGTATCTGTGTTATCTTTTATGTAGAAAAAAACCAAACTGTTCTCCGTTAAAGGAATTTCAGGCTAGGGTGATTTTGCCCCTTTCGCCACTTGGCAACACTATTTTCCACAACTCTTACATAGTATTCATTGGTATTGAGTTACTTACGGATTATTTGAAATTAAAAAAAAAAAACTATTTATTTTGCTTTGACATGAATTGTAGCCCTCGCTGATACTGTTAAATACATTGTCATGCCTCTTGTATATTGTCCCAAGAGTGGTAAATTTTCTGAATATAATATGTGCTGTCAGATCATTTTTTAAAGATAAACACTATATTAGAATACACTTATGTTTAAGAATAATAAGAATGCCTTTGTGGCACATTCTTATTTTTTTTATGTTTATTTATTTTTGAGAAAGAGAGATAGAGTGAGAGCAGGGGAGGCGTAGAGAGAGAGAGGGAGACACAGAAACGGAAGCAGGCTCCAGGCTCCGAGCTGTCAGCACAGAGCCTGACACGGGGCTTGAACTCACAAACAGCGAGATCACAGCCTGAGCCGAAACTGAGAGGCAGATGTTCAACTGTCTGAGCCACCCAGATGGCTGACACATTTTTATTTTTAATGTTCATGATGTAGGCTCATTTCAGTCTGTGTTATCCGAATGTGTTATTGAGCCTAAACAAAAATGCAGTGCAGGGGCACCTGGGTGGCTCAGTCGGTTGAGCGTCCGACTTCAGCTCAGGTCATGATCTCATGGTTCGTGGGTTCGAGCCCTGAGTTGGGCTCTGTGCTGACAGCTAGCTCAGAGCCTGGAGCCTGCTTCACATTTCTGTGTCTCCCTCTCTCTAACCCTCCCCTGTTCACACTGTCTGTCTTTGTCTCTCTCTCTCTCTCAGAAATAAATAAAACATTAAAAAATTGTAAGAAGATGCAGTGCAGTATCCCTAAATCTGAAGGAAGTAATCAATAAATAAAAGCAATTAAATGGTGTCAGCCCAGTTGGGAGCTGACTACAGATGCCAAATATCAAGGTCTCAGAGGCCAGAAAGAAGTCAGATTAAGGACATAAAGAAAAACTGTCCCCTCCTAAGTGGGAAGACCAGATAGGGAGATGGGCTGGGGAACGTGGGGGTACTGTGCTAAATAAAATCATTTCCAAAGACCTGGAATCCTGTCGTACTGGTGTTGAGTGTGATGACTCGGATCATCCAGAAACAGACCGAGGGTGAAGGTGGGGTGGGCCTGTCCGGGGAGGGAAGTCAGGAGGTGCTGAAGGGAGAGACTGAAGAGCTGGTAGATGCTTGTAAGCAAGAAGGATGCAGGCAATCCGAGGCTGAGGGGGAGGGGGTTGTATGGCACAGGTGAGGGAGCACTCAACCTGCAAAAATCTCACAAATGGCCTTTGTGCCTCAGTTTCCTCATCTAAACAATGGGGATCATGATACCTTCATTATCACAAGGAGGTAATCTGTGAAAAACACTCAGAGGACAGGGGACGCCTGGGTGGCTCAGTTGGTCGGGCATCTGACTTTGGCTCAGGTCATGATCTCACAGTTGGTGAGTTGGAGCCGCGCATCGGGCTCTGTGCTGATAACGAGGAGCCTGCTTGAGATTTCTTCTCTCTCTCTGTCCCTCCCCCCCCTTATGCTCTCTCTCTCTTTCTCCCTCTCTCAAAATAAGTAAATAAACTAACAAAACAAAACAAAACAAAACAAAACAGGCAGAGGAGAACCTGGCACATAAGTAAATATATTTGCTATTATCATCTAAGTGAATTGTAACATGTGCCTTCTAAGGGCAGGCTTTGGGGAGGACAAGAGTGTCATTTAACATCAGGGCAGTAAAAGAGCAAGGTTCTAGAACCACACCATGCACAATTACTCCACGACCTTGCAGCACATTAAGGAAGCTTCTGGCTTAGAACATTTGTGATGCTGGTGGTGGATGTCAGGAAGGGAAAAGGTAAGAGGAGGAAGGTGGTGGGAGGCAAAGAGCTAAATTGAGTTGTGAAGACCTGGGCTCATGGGAACCTCATGTTGACTAAAGTCTGTTAAAATGACATCTTCAACTGGGCGCCTGGGTGGCTCAGTCAGTTAAGCGTCCGACTTCAGCTCAAGTCATGACCTCACGGTTCGTGGGTTTGAGCCCCGCATCGGGCTCTGTGCTGACAGCTAGTTCAGAGCCTGGAGCCTGTCTTCAGATTCTGTGACTCCCTCTCTCTCTGACCCTCCTCAGCTCACGCTGCCTCTCTCTCACAAAAATAAATTAAAACAACACTTTAAAAAATCACGTCTTTGACATTCTTTCACTCAGATTTCCCTTTTATTTCATTTCCCCATCGTATGCAACTTTTAAAAAACCACATGTAAGGTTCACCACTTTCATGTTCTATTTCACGTAGCTCATCCACGATATCATCACGTAGCTGTTAGATGGATCCCTAGGGCACTCAATGGCCCTTCAACACAATTAAGAAGCAAGCGGGTGGCCTCCATAGACCAACAAGTAAATACTCTTTTTCTTTTTTGGGGTTGCTGAACTCCCAGCAGAAGCTATTAACGATGAATATTTTTGCATCTCATTGAGCTGTAAATTGTAAACGCCTCCCCAAATCCCTCCTGCGCTCCCACATTTACCTCCTCTGAGCACTATGTTTAAAAGATCCAACTAGTTAATGAGCTCTGTGTTCCTTCTACTTCCTAAGAGAACAGCGCAAGCTCTGTGAGCCTTATTAGTAACACTGTACTTGCTAGGAAAATAAAGGCATGTGATTTTAATCCATAATCCGCAGATAAGTATGTCTAAGATGCTTCGCATTATAGCAATTAGTACTTACTCAGGATCGTGAAATCTTTCCAGTTCATCCGTCCTTCTTCCCGTCCTTCCTTCTAAGAAATACCTGCTCTAGGAATAGATGGGATCAGCATACATTTTTTTTAAATAAACTTTTTATTTTGGAATAATTTTAGATTTACAGAATTATTTTTTAAAATTTTCAACATTTATTTATTATTAAGAGATAGAGACAGAGGATGCGCAGGGGAGGGGCAGAGAGAGGGGGATACACAGAACCGAAGCAGGCTCCAGGCTCTGAGCTGTCAGCACAGACCCCAATGCAGGGCTCAAACTCACAAACTGGAGATCATGACCTGAGCCGAAGTCAGATGCTTAACCGACTGAGCCACCCAGGCGCCCCTAGATTTTCAGAATTATTGGAAAGATAGTCCAGAAAGTTCCCGCACACCTCTGACCCAGTTTCCCCATTATCCCTATTATCTTAAGAGAAACTAAGGATACTACCTAGTTTCCCTAATATCCAACATTAGTATGATGCACTTGTCACAATTAACGAATCAATACTGATAACATTATTCTTAACTATGGTCTCTACTTAATCAGATTATTTTAGCTTTTCACCAGTTTCCTCTTCCTGTTCCAAGATTTATCCAGGACACTACATTACATTTAACCATTATGCTCCTTAAACTCCTCTTGGCTGGGACAATTTCTCATACTTTCCTTGATTTTGATGACCTTGACAGCTTTGAGGCAGACTGGTCTGATATTTTGTAGAATATCCATTCAAATGGGACTTGTCTAATGTTCTTCTCGTTATAAGACAGACTAGGTTTGTGAGTTTGGGCAGGAAGATCACAGACGTATCAAGAGTCCATACTATCGGGGCACCTGGGTGGCTCAGTTGGTTAAGGGTCTGACTCTTGGTTTCAGCTCAGGTCACAGTCTCACAGTTTGTGGGTTCAAGCCCCTCATCAGGGATTCTTGGGATTCTCTCTCTCTCTCTCCCCCTCTCTGCCTCTGTTCTGCGTGCTCTCTCTCTCTCAAAATAAACATTTAAAAAGTCCATACTATCAACATGGCTGATCACTATTGATGTTAATCTTCTTAAAAAAATATTTATGTAAGTAATCCCTACACCCAACGTGGGGCTCAAACTCATGACCCTGAGATCAAGACTCACAAACTCTTTCGACTGAGCCAGCCAGGTGTCCCTGTTAATGGTAATCTTGACCACGTGGCTGAGGTGTTTGTCAGATTTCTCCACTCTAAAGCTACTCTTTTATTCTTCCCTCTCCATACTATACTCTTGGGAATTTGCCATTTCTTCAAAGGGGGCTTGATGCCTTTTGTTGGAGAACAGTACTAGAAATTGATATCTGGGTACTAGGTATACTCATTGCTAGTGGGGTGGCCTTCTTTCCAGGCCATCTCAGATGACAAAGCAGGATGTCAAATGTGTATATACAAGCCCATGTATGTACAGAAGGGGGGTGAGCGGCATGGCGGAGGGCACTTGTGGGGATGAGCACTGGGTGTTATATGGAAACCAACTTGACAATAAACTATTTAAAAAAAAACAAGCCCATGTATGTACACGTATCTACCGTTTCTTTTTTTTGCCCCATATCTTACATTTTATTTATTTATGTTTTTAAAAAATAGTTTATTGTCAAGTTGGTTTCCATATAACATCCAGTGCTCATCTCCACAAGTGCCCTCCTCCATACCCATCACCCCCTTCCCCTCTCCCCCACTGCCATCAACCCTCAGTTTGTTCTCAGCATTCAAGAGTCTCTCATGGTTTGCCTCCCTCCCCCACCCCGCACCATTTTTTCCCTCCCTCTCCCCACTATTTCCCCCTCTTCCCCCATGGTCCTCTGTTAAGTTCCTCCTGGTCCACCTATATGTTCAAACATATGGTATTTGTCCTTCTCTGCCTGACTTATTTCGCTCAGCATAACACCCTCAAGGTCCATCCATGTTGCTACACATGGCCAGATTTCATTGTTTCTCATTGCCATGTAGTATTCCATGGTATAGATAAACCACATCTTCTTGATCCATTTGTCAGTTGATGGACACTTAGGCTCTTTCCAGGTTTTAGCTATTGTGGAGAGTGCTGCTATGAACATTGGGGTCCATATGTCCCTATGCATCAGCGCTCCTGTATCCCTTGGGTAAATTCCTAGCAACGCTATTGCTGGGTCATAGAGGAGTTCTATGATTAATTTTTTGAGGAACCTCCCCACTGTTTTCCAGAGGGGCTGCACCAGTTTACATTCCCACCAACAGTGTAGGAGGGGGCCCGTTTCTCCACATCCTCACCAGCATCTATGGTTCTCTGATTTGCTCATTTTAGCCACTCTGACCAGCGTGAGGTGTCTACCAACATTTCTATATGCAATTATTTATTGTATGAAGCCAATCGTTAGTTCATACTGATATCTCCAACATTCACTCATTACCGCATGGACCATTCTAGCCTCTTCCCCTTGGTCATCTGGGACCATTTATTCCTACTGAGAAGTCTCATTCTCACGATCCACCATCCATTTACCTAGTTGCTTAATTCCAGTGTACATGGATGTATAATGGTTTGGGAATTATTACCCCAGAACCCCCCTGGGAGGGGGAGGGAAACATTATCAACTAGAGTAGTGCTTATGCACAGGTCCTTTTGCCTTTAGCCTTAGTGACTCCACTTACTTCCAAAATTACTTAGGTCAGCATCTTATTCCCTCCACTCCCTTCAATGAAGTTGCGTCATACATTTGTAATACAGTGAGACTGTCTTGTCACATTATACATTCCACGCTGGCATCCCTTAACTTTCTAAGTGATTTTTAAAAAGTTGCCTACATTAAGGTTCACCCTTTATACCATAAAGTTCCACAGGGTTTGACAAATACTTCGTGTCTTCTATTTACCATATAGTATCCCTCCACCCCCCGTACCTCCAGCCACCGTTGATCTGTTTACGGTCTTCATAGCTTTTCCTTTTCCAAAATAAAATATATAATTGGAATCACACAATATGTGGACTTTTCAGGCAGGTTTCTTTTACTTAGCAATTTGCATTTAAGATTCATCCATGTAGGGGCGCCTTGGTGGCTTAGTCGGTTAAGTGTCCGACTTTCGCTTAGGTCATGATCTCGCGGTTCGTGGGTTCGAGCCCCGCGTCGGGCTCTGTGCTGACTGCCAGCTCAGAGCCTGGAGCCTGTTTCAGTCTGTGACTCCCTCTCTCTCTGACCCTCCCCTGCTCACGCTGTCTCTCTCTCTCTCCTAGAAATAAATAAAACATAAAAAAAATTATTAAAAAAAATGATTCATCCATGTATTTTTTGACTTGATAATTCATTTTGTTTTGCCACTGAATAATATTTCATTATATAAATGTGCGGCAGTTTGTTTATGCATTTGCCTATTGAAAGATGGTTGCTTCCAGTTTTGACGATTACGAATAAAGATGCTATAAGCATTCACATGCAAGTTTTTTGTGACAGGGATTTGCAAATTCATTCGGTAAAAACCTAGTAGCGCAATTACCAGTCACATGGGAATACTAGATTTAGTTTTGTAAGAAACTGCCAAACTGTCTTCCAAAGACACCAATCGGTATAGTCGGGTTTTTAATTTCAGCCTTTCTAATAGATATGTAGTTGTAACCCGTTATTGTTTTTTGGGTTTTTGGTTTTTAGAGAGAGAGATAGAGAGAGCATGCACGACAGAAAGGGGCAGACAGAGAATCTTAAGCAGGCTCCGAGCTGTCACCGCAGAGCCCAACATGGGTCTCAATCCCACAATCCTGGATCACGACCTGAGCCAAAGAGTCAGTTGCTCAATCCACTGAGCCACCCAGGCACCCCATTCATTATTGTTTAATTTGAAATTCCTTAATGTCAAATGACATTGGGCATCTTTTCATATGCTTATTTGCTATATGTATACCCTTCTGGATGAAGAGTCTGTTTAGATCTGCTTATTTTGTAATGGGTTGTTTCTTTTCGTACTGTTGAGTTTTAAGAGTTCTTTGTATATTTTGGATACACTTCCTTTTTCAGGTATGCGTTTTGCAAACGTTTTCCCCATCCTGTGCCTTGTCTTTTCATTGTCATTTGCAGGGCATAAAATTTTAATTGTTATAAAGTATGAACAAACTTATCCATTATTTCTTTATTGTCGTATTTAAAACTTCATCATCAAATCCAAGGTTAAAATAAATTTTCTTCTATGCTTTCTTCTTTTTTTTTTTTAAGTTTTATTTATTTAAGTAATCTCTACACCCAATGCAGGGCTCAAACTCACAACCCCAAGAGCAAGAACTGCACGCTCTTCCAACTGAGCCAGTGAGGCCCCTCCACTATGTTTTCTTTAAGAAGTTTTATACTTTGCATATTAGATGTAAATCTATGATCTCTTTTGAGTTATATTTTTGTGTAAAGTCTGTACTTACACTCCTTTTTTCACACATGGATGTCCACTTGTACCAGCACCATTTGTTGAAAAGACTATCCTTTCTTCTTTGAACTCTTTATTATGTTGTCAAAGATGAGTTGACTATTTTTGCATGCATCCATTTTTGGGCTCTCTGTTCTGTTACATTTGTCTATGTGTCTACTTTTTTTGCGAATATGGCTCTGTCTTGATTACCATAGACTTATAATAAATAACTCTTAAGGAGGATACTAAGAGTTCTCCAACTTTGTTCTTTTTCAAGATTGTTGTTGGCTGTTCTTGGTCTTTTGTCTTCCCGTATAAATTTAGAATTCGTTTATTGATATCTACAAAACAGCTCGCTGGGGTTTCGATTAGGGTTGTGTCGAATCTATAGGTCAAGCTGGGAAGAATTCACATCTTAATAGTTGAGTCTTCCAATCCATTAACATGAGCTATTTCTCCATTTATTTGGATCTTCCTTGAGTGTTTTTTTATCAGTGTTTTGTAGTCATCTGCACATAGGTCCTGTACATATTTTATTATATTTATCCCTAAGTGTTTAATTTTTAAGTGCCATTATAAATGATTTTTTTTACATTTCAAATTCTGTTTGTACACTGCCAGTGTATAAGGAAAACAACTGGCTTTTGTATATTGCACCTTTCGTATACTCACTTATTAGTTCCAGAAGATTTTTGTTGATTCTTTGGGCTTTTCTACATAGACAATCATGTCATCTGTGAATAGAATTTTATTTCTTCCTTTTTATCTGTGTATCTTTCATTGCCTTTTCTCACCTTATTGAATTAATTCGACCTATGTTGAATAGGAAAGGTGAGAGAAGGCACCCTTGCCTTGTTTCCAATATTAGGGGAAAGTGCCCAGTTTCTCATTATTGAGCATGATGTTAGCTATAGGATTTTTGTAGATGTTCTTTACCTAATTAAGAAAATTTCCCTCTCTTCCTAGTTTGCTGAGCATTTTTATCATGAATTGGTATTGGACTATGTCAACTGCTTTTTCTACATCAATTGATATGATCATATGTTTTTTCTTCTTTACACTGTTGACGCAGATTAGGTTGATTCTGTTCTGAATGTTGAACCAGTCTAGCATACCTGTAATAAATCTCACTTCACTGTGGCCTATAATTCTTTATATACATTGTTGGGTTTCAGTTGTTAATATTTTGTTGAGAATATTTATTTCATGAGCAGTATTGGTCTGTAATTTTCTTGTAATGCCTTTATCTGGCTTTGATATTAGGGTAATGCTGGTCTCATAGAATGTGTTGGGAAGTATTTCCTCTTTTTCTGTTTTTTTTTGGAAGAGGTTGTGGAGAACTGGTATCACTTCTGCCTTAAATATTTGGTAGAATTCATTGGTAAAAACCGTCTGGGCCTAGAAATTTCTTTTTTTGGAAGGTTATTTTTTTCTTGTAATCACATTTTAAAAAGTTAAAAGAAACAAGGGAGAAAAAGAAAGAAGGGAATTTTTTAAAAAAGTTTTTATTTAAATTCCAACTAGTTAACATACAGTGTAATATTAGTTTCAGGTGTACAATATAGTGAATCTATATCCCCCTCTTTTTTTTTTACAAATAGTTTATTATCAAATTGGTTTCCATATAACACCCAGTGCTCATCCCCACAAGTGCCCTCCTCCATGCCCATCTCCCCCCTCCCCCCCACATCCATCAGTCCTCAGTTTGTTTCTCAGCATTCAAGAGTCTCTCATGGTTTGCCTCTCTCCCTTTCCCCCACCATTTCTTCTCCCCCATGGTCCTCAGTTAAGTTCCTCCTAATCGTCCTATATGTGCAAACATATGATATTTGTCAAAAGAAGGGAATTTAACTTAAGTAATATACTTATCTAACCTAATCGTTACTGTGACTTTAACATGTAGTTAATATGAAAAGATTAATGAGTAACTTTATATTCTTTTTCTTGTACTGAGCCTTTGACATAAGGTGTGTATTTTATACCGACTGCATATCTCAATTTGAACTACCCACATATCGAGTGTTCAATAGCTACACGTAGTTAGCTAATGGCTACCATATTGGACAACGGACATCTAAGGCCTAAACCAAAGTTGTGGTTGCTGTTCAATTTTAATAATATAAGGGGTGTCTTGGTGGCTCAGTCAGTTAAGTGTCCGACTTCGGCTCAGGTCATGATCTCACAGTTTGTGGGTTTGAGCCCAGCATCGGGCTCAGAGCCTGGAGCCTGCTTCAGATTCTGTGTTTCCCTCTCTCTCTGCCCCTCCCCTGCTCACTTTCTGTCTCTCTTTCTCTTTCATAAATAAACATTCAAAAATTATTTTTAATAATATGTATTTTATCCTTCCTCAGGATATTAATGATGGAATATAGGTTTATTATTTTTAAATTCTGGTACTTTCCCTTAAAAGAGAATCATATTGGAGTGCCTGGGTGGCTTAGTTGGTTGAGTATCTGACTTCAGCTCAAGTCTAGATCTCACAGTTTGTGAGTTCAAGCCCCATGTGGGGTTCTCTGCTGTTAGTGGGGAGCCTACTTTGGGTCCTTTGTCTTCTTCTTTCTCTGCTCCTCCCCAATTCATTCTCTCTCTCTCTCATAATAAATAAAAAATAAATAATAAATAATCGTATTTATCAGTATCAGAAAATAAGCCTTGGCCATGAGAAATTATTATGTGTAATATTATTTCTCATGCAGTAAATTCAAATTAATTTTATCGAATTTCATAAAATTTTCAAGAGGCAAATAAGCCAAGCTGCTAGTGGTAACTGAAAAATTACCCTTTTCTGTGATAGAATGTCTGTAACAGGTTTTTTTTTAACCTGTTATTTTTGAGAGAGAGAGAGAGCAAGCATGAGTGGGGGAGGGGCAGAGAGAGACAAAGATTACAGAATCAGAAGCAGACTCCAGGCTCCCAGCGGTCAGCATAGAGTCCGACGTGAGGCTCAGACTCATGAACCACGAGGTCGTGACCTGAGCCGAAGTCTGACGCTTAACCGACTGAGCCACCCAGGTGCCCCTGTACCAGTCTTAAATTGAGTCAGTACGCTATGGGAACTAGAAAACCAAAGCTGTCCACTAGCAAAGTAACTTGACCTTGTTTGCACTGAGCCATTACAGTGTGGACTAATCATCGAATACAGCAGAGTGATCCGCTCTGTTGAATATACACACATCCCTGCCCGATGCTAGCTGAACGAGGCATCTGCTCCTTCATTATATCAGCAGCTTTCCCTTTCTGACATCTCTCTCTTGGTCCTCAAAAAGCCCCAACGTTAGGGGACCCACAGAGAGTTGACCGGTGGTGCCAAAGTACTGCTTTGGATTCAGCCAGGAATGCGAACGATGCAAGAAGGAGGAGCAGGAATCTGTTATTTCTGGCTCAGAGGTCCAGCAGCTAACAGGTGTCTTTGCCTCCATGAAGTTGCCTAAATCTTCGCAGCGTCCAGCCAAAATCTGGAATGAGCTCTTTGTCTGGGCCTTAGAAGAGGAGGGCACATTATAAGGAGTTAATAAATAACAGTTGGATGGATGGATGAGTCGATGAACAAATGCACGGCTGAATGAATGAATAAAAAGAAGCTCTTGCCTTCTTGGGGTATCTGCCGTCCTCCAGCCTTCCTGAAGGGCAGGCTCCAGGCCAAATTCTGAAGTCAGAAGGCTGTGCCTTTGATCTTGTCTCATCTCCTTTTCTTGGCGTTATTCTGTACTCACAAATTCTAGCCTATGTCCCATTCCCATATCGTCTCTTAATCCTCTGTGATAGGATTATTATCCTCATTAGGCAAATGGAAACAGAGGCTCAGAGAGAATTAAGTAGGAGCTCTGAATGCTAATCTTGCTCTGACTTTATCCATCAGGATCATCTTGAATCTTGGGACTCAGGTTGATTAATGGCTCTTATTCCTACACACCGCGCCTTATCTGCCTTATCTGTAGAGTCAGAGTAAATACCTGATGGCTTGATATACCTGATGGGTTCATTTACCTGATGGGCTGTTAGCAAAGAAAAAAAAAAAAAAAAAGTAAATAGATGAAATAAGACTCGTTAACTCCTTAGCACATTACCTCCCATATAACAGATGTTCAATACACATTAACCATTACCATTTCCACCTCCCATCTGTCAAATTGTCCTACTATCTGTGCTTAAAAATAATAATACTGAAATAACAAATAACTAACATTTATCGAGCCAGGAAATGTGCGCATCTATACATATATGTGTTACCTCACCTAATTCTTGCATCAAAACATCCTTGCGTTACAGGTGAAGAGATGAAAAGTTCAAACAGTGTCAGTAAACCTTCACTAAGGTCACAATTTGTCAGCGGTCAGTTGTGATTCGAAAGCATATCTTTCTCATTTCAGAGCGTGTCCTCTTTTTACTATATTACAAGGCCCTTCCAGCTCTAAAAGTCAATACCGTGCAACTGTTCTTTGATTTATAAAACTTTGGTGATGCAAAAAAAAAAAAAAAAAACCACATCAAAGGCCAACCTGTGAGTGGCTGTGTGGTAGGTGCTGTGAAGGGGAAAAAGATGAATAGGGTAGGGGCGCCTGGGTGGCTCAGTCGGTTAAGCGGCCGACTTCGGCTCAGATCATGATCCCACGGTTCATTGGTTCGAGCCCCACGTCGGGCTCTGTGCTGACAGCTGGCTCAGAGCCTAGAGCCTGCTTCCGATTCTGTGTCTCCCTCTCTCTCTGACCCTCCCCTGCTCACATTGTCTGTCTTTGTCTCTCTTTCTCTCAGAAACAAACAAAAAACATTTAAAAAATATTTTAAAAGATGAATAGGGTATGGGACTTCGCCTCCCATATCATTTCATTTGGGCCAGTTTCCCTTGGCCTCTTTTCTAACACGAAGCTAGAATTGAGTAGTCATTTCTCTGTCTCTCTCGTCTTTCTAAATAGTTAGTTTAGAAAATGTGAGTGTTCCTAAAGAACTACATTTGCTAAATTAACAGCGCTAACGGAGGCTGATTCTCTCCTCACAGTAGATTGTCGGCATCTATGCTAAGCTTTTTAATTAGCTTGAAATTATTATTCCTAAGTGACCCTTTATGTAACACAATAACAAATCATTTCAAAAACATTTGCTGACAACCTACAGTAAGTTAAATGGTATCCAAAAAACCCCACAAAACACCCCCAAAAGCCCACCCGTGTTTAAGGACTTTTTTTTTTTTTTTAAGAAAGATTAGAGCTTATAGGGGAGTCTCCCACTCTCCCATCTGTAAAAAGATCTGTTCTATGGAACCCTCTTCTGTGATACAAAGTGCTTGATGGATAAGCCAATATAAAGTATAGGGTGTGAGTTATGAGGCTTCTTTTTATTCTAAATCAATTGAAAGATCACCGTCATTGGCTTATGGTTTGGAAAAAACAATCTGTGTAAGTAAGCAAACTGATTCATAGGAATCCAGTACTTTCTTTCTGTTTAGATGAAATATTTTTTTTTAAATCTCTTTTTAAACCAACACAAATTTATGGCAGTGCTCTCTCCGTACCCCTATAATAAAGAGACATTGGAATAATAAAAAATGACCGGGAAATTTCTGTTGAACTGATTCTCCGTTTTTTCATGCTCCTGGTTCTTGTGTGGTTTTAAGAATCAGAAAATTAAGGGCTCTTGGGTGGCTCGGTCGGTTTTGTCTCTCAAAAATAAATAAACATTAAAAAATTTAAAAAGTTGGGGTGATTGAACTGAGTTGGAGGGAATGAAAGTGCAACAAGAATAAATGTAAGGTTCTACACTCCGGTCTGAATAATTCACCTTGGCAGACTTTGGGTGAAGGAGTCATGGATTTGTAGTAATATGTGTAGCCAAAGATGTAGGGGTTAATAGAAGTAGAAAGTCTAGTGTCTTCTTTTTGGCTTCTGAGTGTTGCACTGTGTAGAATTTAGACCAAGAAAAAAAAGGGGGGCTGGAAGGGGGAACTTGATATATATTCAGAAGGATATTGGGGCACCCCGGTGGCTCAGTCAGTTAAGCGGCTCCGGTCATGATCTCACAGTCCGTGGGTTCAAGTCCCCCGTCGGGCTCTGTGCTGACAGCTCAGAGCCTGGAGCCTGCTTTGGATTCTGTGTCTCCCTCTCTCTCTGCCCCACCCCTGCTCTCACTCTGTCTCTGTCTCTCAAAATAAAAAAAAAAAATTAAAAAAAAAGAAGGATATTAAGAAGAGGCAAGGGAAAGCACAAGGCAAATAAAAGGAGAGGAAGACAAAAATGGGCAAAACGGAGAACTGAGGGAAGGAAAGGCAGAAGATCTATCTGTCATCTGAAACAGTGGATCAGAATGACAGTCTTAGAAACCGCACCAGAATCCCGGCCTCTCCACTTCTCTCTAGCCTGCCCATGCCAAGACCTGGACGGCCATTCATTTTAGGCAGTTCAGGTAGCTTAGATAACAAGCAAGTAAAGGATACGTATCTTTGGTTAAGGAAGGACAGTTTCTAGTAACCTGTGGCTTCGGCCTGTGATGTTTTCCTAAAGAGAAAAAAAGGCACGGATTTTCAATTTTCAGGTATCACCACTATAGCAACACAGTAGACACAAATAGACCTGACCTGTTATTTTAGGGACCTTGAAACAAAGTATTTACACCCACAGGCAAAGAGACCTCAATCTAGACCATAACCTATGCCTCAACGGTTCCTAAAAGAGTACAGTGAAACCTTGGATTGTGAGTAGCTTGTTCTGCAAGTGTTCTGCAAGACGAGCAAACATTTCCGATACATTTTAACTTGACAAATGAGCGATGTCTTGCAATACGAGTAGTACGTGAGGCCGAACATCGCATGATCACAACGGAGCCAATGATTCTTCTCTCTCTCTCTCTCTCTCTCTTCGGGTTTGTGGGTGATTGTCTCCCATGCTCGGATGCTTGGTCTCAGACTGTGGTGTTTGGCAGAAATCAGTGACTTTTCAGAATATTGGAAGGTGCCCACAATGGGTACTAGTGTATTTTTTGCCATGTCAAAGCACCTATGAGCTGTCCTTTGCTTTTCCATATAAGAGTAAGCCTAAAAATGCTTTGCTTCCTTCTAAGTCAGGCTACCTGCAGATATAGACCCTTTCCTCTGCTGCCTTACTGACAGTTACATTACATACAGGATATGACAATAGTTTGTTAATACTGTAGTCAACATCTGTGCGAGCATATACAATGGCCCTCATGCAGAAAAAGATTCCGTTGAGCCAATAGATAGCAGTGATTCTGTTAGTGATAGTGAAAGTCGTCCTACACAATAACCCTCCTCTCGTCTCCCTCACACC
This sequence comes from Proteles cristata cristata, assembly GCA_017311185.1. Classification (NCBI taxonomy): domain Eukaryota; kingdom Metazoa; phylum Chordata; class Mammalia; order Carnivora; family Hyaenidae; genus Proteles; species Proteles cristata. Next base: position 40,186 of record JAESUZ010000781.1, read on the forward strand.
CGCCATGAAGGTTTTCAAAGGTAAGTGCAGGCTGATTTGTTCATTTTTCTTCATATTTTGTATGTTCTTTATTATTTTGTATTCTGTTACAGCATTATAATAAATTTTATGTTAATATTTTGGGGTTGTGGAATGAATCACCTGAGTTTCCACTATTTCTTTATATATGTATATATATGTGTGTGTGTGTGTGTATATATATATATATATTTTTTTAATGTTTATTTATTTTTGAGAGAGAGAGACCCAGAGTGTGAGCAGGGGTGGGGCAGAGAGAGAGGGAGACACAGAATCTGAAGCAGGCTCCAGGCTCTGAGCTGTCAGCACAGAGCCCAATGCGGGACTTGAACCCATGAACCACGAGATCATGACCTGAGCCGAAGTTGGATGCTCAACCGACTGAGCCACCCAGGCGCCCCTTATGGGGAAATTTGCTTTGATATACAAGTGCTTTGGATTACGAGCATGTTTCCGGAGTGAATTATGCTCACAAACCAAGGTTTTACTGTACTTCCCTAACATTCCAATAAAAGTAATGCCAAGATACAAGAATTTACACACTGAACCAAAAGATGAACTTCAGGCTCTCTTGATTTTCTTTTTGAACTATAATTTTTAAAACTGCTATGAACACACTTACCTGATACTCAAATCACATTGGGGTCTGAATTTCAATTGCATTCCTTTGAATGTCATTTTGAATTCGTACAACTTTTAAGAAGGAGTAATGAGGGTGGGTGTTAGCAGTATGGGGTAATAGATTTGAAAGAATGCCTCGCATTTGGGATGCACTTTTAACTTTCAAAACACTTTCGTATCTCTGTCATTCAATCCTTTAGAAATTCTTTTTTTTTTTTTTTAATTTTTTTTTTTAATGTTTTATTTATTTCCAGAGAGAGAGAGACAGCGTGAGCAGGGGAGGGTCAGAGACAGAGGGAGTCACAGACTGAAACAGGCTCCAGGCTCCGAGCCGGCAGTCAGCACAGATCCCGACGCGGGGCTCGAACCCACGAACAGCGAGATCATGACCTAAGCGAAAGTCGGACGCTCAACCGACTAAGCCACCCAGGCGCCCCTCAATCCTTTAGAAATTCTTGAAAGTCCGTAAGAAGGAGACTGGACTTTGAAAGAATGAAATAGGGACACTGAAAAAGTCATATGGCTTACCTTTGCAATCTCAGGAGTCTGTGGCCAGACATGGAGCCTCAGTCCCTTGTGGTCATTCCATTATATTTCTTAGCGTGTGGTCCTTAGAATGTTCCTGTGTAAGATTTTCTACAGGAAAGGGAACCAGAGTTAAAGAGATGTAGGACACGCTGCATCATGTAATTGCTTCAAGTGTTCACACGACATAGTACCATATTAAAGGTTCTCAGAGGGGTGCCTGGGTGGCTCAGTTAGCTAAGTGCCCGATTCTTGGCTTTGGCTCAGGTCACGATCTCACGGGTTCATGGGTTCGAGCACCATGTCGGACTCTGCACTGACAGTGCGGAGGCTGCTTAGGATTTGTCTCTCCCTCCCTCTCTCTCTGCCCCTCCCCAACTCGCTATCTCTGTCTCTCAAAATAAATAAACTGAAAAAATTTTTTTAATAAATAAATAATAAAGGTTCTAAGAGTCCTGTATTAAGAAAACATGTTTAGGGGCACCTGGGTGGCTCAGTCGGTTGAGCGTCTGACTTTCGGCTCAGGTCATGATCTCATGGCTCGTGAGTTTGAGCCCCGCATCGGGCTTTGTGCTGACAGCTCAAGCCTGTTTCAAATTCTGTGTCTTTCTCTTTCGCTGCCCCTCCCCTGCTCATGCTCTGTGTCTGCCTCCCTCAAAAATAAACAATACAAAACAAAACACTTAAAAAAAAAAAGAAAGAAAGAAAACATGTTTAACATACGGGGGGAAAAATTACTGTCGATTTATGCTGCTTCCACAGCGGGCTAGGTCAAGTTGAAAACCAAAGGGTTTACTCCAATCTGGACATCAGGAAGCATCTGTATTTCATTTCTTATGCCTGACACGAGATTTCTGTTTTGTGGATCTCATTAATTTATGTGGTTCAAATCACTCACGGCAAATGCTTCGAGATTGTTTTAGCACGTTTTAATATGTCACATTGTACTCGGCATCAGGCCAAGGACAGGCCAATGTTTCTGTGTTTTCAGAGAGGTGGGGTGGTTGTCGAGATTTGAGGCCTATTGCTTTTATGCAATATGAAATGGGGATGCAGCCATTGGCAATGTTTGTGGGAAAATATCGCCTGTCCCATAAGGTGACTTGGGTGCTTTTTGCAGGACAGCCACACCTTTTTCATTCTGTGCTGTTTTAGATTTCATGTTTCCCATACACCGTGTTGGGTCTAAGAAAGAGAATTTCTGTTTTTCTCAGGCATATGATATACTTCCGGACTCAGAGGGTTTAAAAAGAGCAAGATTGCTATCCGTTACTCTTTGGATGGGACCCGGACTCTCGGAAAGCTATCTTTAGTTAATAATATCATCAGAAGTTTTTTTCCTTTTTATTTCAAACCATTTGTCCCTACCAGCTGAAGACGCTTCTAGCTAGGGAAAGGCACTGAGGGTTTTCAGCATCATCCTATGGTCGACCTGATGGCTTTTGCTCTCTGAGCGGAATGATTGCTTGCTTCTGGACATCTTCCAGCAAGAGCAGAAGGATTGTTATCCAGGGCAAGCTAAAGATGTAGGTGGGGTTCCAAACCCTGTGGCCTCCACTTTGAGAATGCAAATTTCTTGCCAAGCCGGAGAGTGTTAGCTACCTTCCCAGGGAAGAGCCACTCACCAGTCTCCTACCTTAGCAGCTGGGAGGCTCAGCGTTTGGGAGAAGCGATATGCACTATCAGGGTAGAAAAGTATATTATCAGCCAGCCATGCTTCTATTATATGCAGAAACCTTGGATGTCTGATTCCCCAGGGAATCCGCAAAGCTGTTTCTTGCCCTTGCTAAATGTGGGGAAGTTAACTTCTATTTTAAAAACCCCAGCCCTTAATTTGGCTCTTTTATTTCCCTCCCACGGTAGAGAAACAGTTCCAAAACCTGAAGTGATTCTGATTAGTGGTGAAGTCAAAAAGCCTTCAGCTCCAATTAAAATGTGCTTTAAGTCATTTTGTGCGATAATGGCTGCAGTATAAAAACAAGTTACGTTCCTTTTTATTTTTGATCATGGGTTTGGCTCCTGAATTATTCTATTCACTGGCAAATCCTGGCGCAGTTTTCTGGGCTGCCTGTGGAGGAGGTGTTCACGGGCTTCCCGATTAACACCCTGTTAAGCTACATACCTGTGGTGGAATTACCTTCGGATCACGATAGTGAAGCTTTGAATCCCATGCTGCGTATATATCATCGTCCTGAAAATAAGACTTAAAACGATATAAAATGACTCCTTTTGTCCTCACAATGGCAGTTTGTTTCTTTGGTGCTCTTGGGGGGAGCAGGTAAGGGTAGAGGTATATGTGGGAGACTCGTTGTGAATGTATCTATTCACAGCTTTATTGAGGGGGGCTTTACATACCACAACATTCACCCATTTTACACGTACAATTCGATGATCGTTAGAATAGTTGCAGAGTTGCGTCACCATCGCCACGACCCAATTTTGGAACATTTCCATCACCCTTCAAAGAAAGCAGGACACATCAAACAATCCCTCCCGGTTCCCACACCCGGCCCTAGGCAACCCCTCCCCCTCATCTACCTTCTGTCCCTATAGATTGGCCTTTGTTGGACCTTTCCTGTAAAGGGAACCGTGAAGTAGGTGGCACTTTGCGTCTAACTTCTTCCCCTTAACGTGTTTTCAAGGTTCATCCATGTTCTGGCATGTATTTCATTCCTTTCTGTTGCCTCATAGCACCCCATTGTATGGATACACCACAGTCGTGTTTCCCCATCCTTCAGTTCATGGACATTTGAGTTGTTTCCCCATTTGGGCTATTATGGCTAATGCTATTATGAGTATTAACACGCAAGACTCCGTGTGGACGTAGCGATTTCTATTAAACATGGTGAAGGCAGATTAAAGCTCAGCCTAGACCTTCCTCTGCGGCTAAAACCTTATTATTAAAGGAGCTATGGCGGGGGGTGGGGCAGGGCGGTGTGATATTTACATAGTAAATGGCAATTATACAAAACGGCTGATAATCAGAATGCTAGTTAGCGTAAAAATTTGTATAAATTCCCGAGGATTTTATGACCCCTTAGGGATTTATGAAAATGTTTACGTCGTCTTTTTTCCAAGTCCCCTGGTAACAACCTTAGCTTTCTCCAATGGTTGTAAAGAACGTCAAGGGTTAACAGTACCTGCTGGCCTGAGTTCAGAGGACTGATCTAGGTCTTAAGGATTCTGTCTGCACTTCTACAACCCCGTCTGCTGCCCTGGAGAAATAAATCTTGTCACCTCACTCCTCAGTTTCCTTGTCTTCAAAATGGGGATAAATGATTCCCTTACAGATCCCGAGGGGGTCATGAGGTTAAACATTTTGCAGACCTTTAAAAGCACCTCGGCTGAAAGGTAATATGCTATACAAGCATCAAGAATTTTTGTTGGCAAAGATGAAAAGAGGGTTTAGTCAGCCTTTTGTTCTTTCTGGAAAACTTGAAAAATAGATAAAACCACAAGGTTTAATTTTGTACATCTGATCGGGCAAGAATGTGATATTCATTTCCTCCAGGACCAAAAATGCTCATGGCTCCAGTAATATTAAGCCCTTCCTTGGAAGAACAGTTTTTCTGAGTTCCCCAAAGCTTTGCTAACTATATTCTAAAATAAAACTCTTTTACCTTTTCATCGCAGCACGGCAATCATTCTGTTTGGAGCACGAAAAGAAAAAAAAAAAAAGCTCTCTGGAAGGAAATTAATCCAATAAGCAATTAACCAGCAAATCTTCATTGAAGCAGACGCAAGGTGCTTCTGGCCTTCAGGAATTTACTCTTCTGATGGAGTTCAAAGAGAATTAACACTACCAAACTATGCCCTATTTCTGTCTTGTACCCTGGGTCTATTTCCATTCCAGAATGGCATCTGGCCTGCTGAAGATCATTTTTAATGGTGACTAACGTTTTGACTCCTATAGAGATATAAAAATGAACACGCGGTAAAGATTTTATTTGACTCATAATGGGAGAAAGGGGCAGATGTTAGAACCAATGCAAAGAGCATACAAAGAACAGACACTTACATAAATCAGGAATATTCAAATGAATATGCAAATAGAGAATGAATGTGGCTTCTTCCACAATGGGCAAGTGAAGTCATTAAACCTCCACCAGCTCTTTAGAGCACTTGGCAAATATTTTTGAAGTTCATGAACAAAATCACTATGAAAGAGGAAGGCAGAAATTAGGCACTGAAGGTATTTGAATGTGGTCAGGGTACAGGGGAGGAAAGATACGGACAGGGACCGGGTGGCATGGTCATGTAGGATAGTGAGAAGGTCCAGGATAGTTGGAAGTGAAGACTTCAACTGACTTCATGATAGGGGCTAAGTGGTAGGCCATCTGTGTACACGTTCCCTAAGAAAGAGCTCTGGCTGTGTCCCCACTTGCTTTGTAAGTGTGCGATCAGCCCCTAGGAGTCCAGTATTTAAAGGCAGCCGTTCGGGGGGGCACCTGGGTGGCTCGGTCGGTTGGGCATCCAACTTCGGCTCAGATCATGATCTCACGGTTTGTGAGTTCGAGCCCCGCATCGGGCTCTGTGCTGACAGCTCAGAGCCTGGGGCCTGCTTCGGATGCTCTGTTCCCTCTCTCTCTGCCCCTTCCCCACTCACACTCTGTCTCTCTGTGTCTCAAAAGTAAATAAACACTTAAAAATAAAAAAAAAATAAAATAAAGGCAGCCATTCAAATGTGAATGGTATCTGTCTTGGAAAAAGAAGGGCCTTATCAGTCATTAACAACACAGTTTCTATTAACTGGTCGGTTTCCCCAAATAAGAAGTACTCCACCTAGAGGGACTCCCCCACCCCCCCGAGTCAAGAAGCGCCTTTAGATTCTGGCCAGTCTTATTCAGGGCCACAGGATGCTTTGGGATACAGAAAAGAGATCTCTTTAAAGCTTCCCCTAGGCACAGACCCATGGACGGTGGGCAGCTTGGCTCCTACCAATTGTCATGATGAGCTTTTGCCTAGGAGGCTACCTGACTTGGCTAGCAGCGTAAGGGCTTTCTCTGCCTCTACGAGTCCCTTTAAATTTCCCTGTCCCTTAGGCATATTTTGATTTTGCGTCAGGGAGAAAGCTGGGGGCATGAAACCCTGTTTGACAGAAGCTGGCACAGATTGGTACAGGCTCCAACTGTCTACTCAAAAGGGAGGGAGGAATTGGCCGAGGAAAACGGAGCGCAACCTCCCGAAAGGCTGTGTCTCCCGTTGCATTCCTCTTCCTACTTGCTCCCTCAGTTTTTAACCCTAGCACTCAGCTCTCTGAACTGAGTTTGGTATACAGTCTGAGGGGATACCCTAGGGAAACATTACATTAGTTCACCAAGGAGCACTGTGCTAAGCACCGCAGGAGGTAGTAGTGGGCACGGGGCTGGCCTCTGCCCTCAAAGTGCACGCACAAGGAAGTAAGACGCAAAGGCACGCAAATATCACGAACAAACACAACAAAGATCCCACCACCAACGTCATGGAATGCCTGTATTTCAGAACCCACCAGAACACCGAATCTTGAGCTAAGGGCATGTTAAAGGTGAAAGATGAATATTTGAGGAAGTTTCATCATCCTCTAGATCAGCAATTCTCAACCTTGGCTGCTTGTTAGAATCACATCAGACAGAGGTCTTTTTCTTTTTTGAAACATGGAAAAACCCTACCCTCACCCCCAAATTCGGCTGCCATCGGATTTGTTACAATTAGTGACACATCAAAATCATTCAGAGTCCAGTGTTTACATTGGGTGGGTTTGGACCAATGTATAATGACATCTATTTATCATTATAGTATCATACAGAGTATTTTCCTGGCCCTAAAATTCGTATGGGCTCCGTCTATTCATCATCTCTCCTACCCGCCTTCCAACCCCTGACAACCACTAATATTTTTACTGCCTCATTCATTTTGCCTTTTGCAGAATGTCATGTACTCGGAATCATGCAAAATGTAGCCTTTTCAGAGTGGCTTCTTTCACTTAGTTACATGTCTTTAAGGTCCTTCCGTGTCTTTTCGTGGCTTAATAGCTCAACTCTTTTTAGAGCTGAATAATATTCTGTTATCTGAATGAGCCATGGTTTAATTATCCATTCGTGGGGGCGCCTGGGTGGCTCAGTCAGTTAAGCATCCAGCTTTGGCTCAGGTCATGATCTCACGGTTCATGGATTTGAGCCCAATGTCGGGCTCTGTGCTGACAGCGAACTCAGAGCCTGGGACACGTCTTCGGATTCTGTGTCTCCCTCTCTCTCTGACCCTCCCCTGCTCGCACCGTCTCTCTCTCTCTCTCTCTCTTTCTCTCAAAAATAAAAATAAAACATTAAAAATTTTTTAAAAAGAGGGGCGCCTGGGTGGCTTAGTCGGTTGCGCGTCCGACTTTCGCTTAGGTCATGATCTCGCGGTTCGTGGGTTCGAGCCCCGCGTCGGGCTCTGTGCTGACTGCCAGCTCAGAGCCTGGAGCCTGTTTCAGTCTGTGACCCCCTCTCTCTCTGACCCTCCCCTGCTCACGCTGTCTCTCTCTCTCTCCTAAAAATAAATAAAACATTAAAAAAAATTTTTTTTAAAAAGAAAAAAATAATTATCCATTCATCTCCTGAAGGACGTCTCCATTGTTTTCTAGTTCTGGCATACACGAATAAAGCTGCTATCAATAGCTTTGGATCTTTCTTTTTCTAATATATTTGTTCAGTGCTCTGAATTTCCCTCTAACCACTGTTTTTGCTTTTGTTATGTAGAAGTATAGTGTTTGATCTCCACATATTGGGGGATTTTCTAGTTATCTTCTTGTTATTGATTTCTAGTTTAATTCCACCGTGGCCTGAGTGGACATATCGTATGATTTCTAGACTTTTACATTTGTTATGGTGGGGTGCGCCTGGGTGGCTCAGTCGGTTGAGTGTCCGACTTCAGCTCAGGTCAGCTCAGCCGTTCATGAGTTCGAGCCTCCATCGGGCTTTGTGGTGACAGCTCAGAGTGTGGAACCTGCTTTGGATTCTGTGTCTCCCTTTCTTTCTGCCCCTCCCCTGCTCATTCTCTCTCTCTCTCTCTCTCTTTCAAAAATAACCATTAAAACAAAATTTGTTATGGCGTACCTTGTGGCCTAGCACACAGTCTTATCTTGCTGAATGCTTCATGCGAGTTTGAGAAGTATGTGTACTCTGCCGTTGTTGGATGAAGTAGCCTGTAGATGTCAGTTATACCCAGTTGATTAATGGTGGTGTTGAGTTCAACCGCACCCTTATTGATTTTCTGCCCACTGGATCTCTCCATATCTCATAGAAGGGTCTTGAGGTCTCTAAATATAATGGTGGATTCATCTATTTCTCCTTGTCCTTCTATCAGTTTTTGCCTCATATATTTTGACACTTCGTTATTAGGCGCACACACAAAAGAATTGTTGTCTTTGTGGAGAAGTGACCCCCCCCTTATCATTATGTAATGCCCTTTTTTGTCCCTGAAAACGTATTGCTCCGAAGTCTGTTCCATCTGAATTGAGGACGGCTACTCTTACTTTCTTCGAATACTGTTAGCATGGTAAGTCTTTCTCTATTCATTTAACTTTAATCTACATGTGCCTTTATATCTAAAGTGGGTTTCTTCTGCAAAGCTCCTAGAGGAAAACAGATAAGAAGCTCATTGACATTGGTTTTGGCAATGATGTTTTGGACATGGGAGCAAAATGACAAAAAACAAAAAACAAAGGAAAAATCAACAAGTTAGACCATATCAAACCTAAAAGCTTTATCACAGCAAAATCAACAATCAACAAAATCTAAAGGCAACCTATGGAACAGGAGAAAACTTCTGCAAACAATGTATTGGATAAGGGGTTAATGTAAAACACGTATAAAGAATGGCTACAACTCAATAACAAAAACCAAATGATCTGTTTTAAAAATGAATAGAGATGGGGCTCCTGGGCGGCTCAGTTCGTTAAGCATCTGACTTCAGCTCAAATCACATGATCTCACGGTTCATGGGTTCGAGTCCTGCGTCGAGCTCTGTACAGACAGCTCAGAACATGGAGCCTGCTTCAGATTCTGGGTCTCCCTTTCTCTCTGCCCCTCCCCTGCTCATGCCCTGTCTCTCTCTCTCTCAAAAATAAATAAATATTAAAAAAAAAAGATTTTAATGAGCAGAGAAACTGCAATAGACATATTTCCAAAGAAGACATCCAAATAGCTAACAGGCACACGGAAAGTTGCTCAACATCATTCATCATCAGGGAAATGCACATCAAAACCATGATGAGATGCCCCTCACGCTTCTCTGAATGGCAATTATCAAGAAGACCCAAGATAATAAGTACCAGTGAAGGTCTGAAGAAAAGAGAAGCCCTGTGCACAGTTAGGATTATAAACTGGTTCGGCCACTGTGGAGAATGGCATGGAGGTTTCTCCAAAAATTAAAAATAAAGCTACCATATGTTTCAGCAATACCGTTTCTGGGAGATGAAAAAAGATTACTGAGGCGACATGAGCATCCCGTGTTCATTGCAGCATTATTCACAATAGCCAAGGTATAAGAACAACTTGCCTATCAGTAAATGAATCGATAAAGAAAATGACGCGCGCGCACACACACACACACACACAGTTGGCACTTAAATAATGGGTTTGAGCTGCGGGGTCCACGTATACATGGATTTTTTTCAATCACTATAGTACAGTACTGTAAACGTGTTTCTCTTCCTTATGATTTTCTTAATAATATGTTTTCTGTAGCTCACTTTATTGTGAAAATACAGCATATATATACATATAATATACAAAATATGTGTTAATCAATGGTGTATGTTATCGGTAAGGCTTCCAGTGAATGATAGGCTATTAGTAGTTACATTTGGAGGAAGTCCAATGTTGTATGTGGCTTTTTGACTATGTGGGGGAGGGGGGAGGTCAGTGACCCTAACCGCTGTGTTCGAGGGTGATTACCAGGGGCTGGAGGGCAGGGGTGTGAGACTGGGAGAGACGTTTTGGGGGTACATCCTTGCTACTAGTAGGTTAATAAGCCCTGGAGATAACAGTGCAGTGCGTACAGATATAACACAGTGATTATAAACAAAACTGTCTTATAAACATTAAACTTGCTAAGAGACTCAATTTTAAGTGTTACCAACACTAGAAGAAATGGTAGTTATCGGATGTGACAGAGGGTGCTATGTGACACGCTGAAGATGTCAGCTAATGCGACTATGGCAATCACTGCAATATGAATATATCAATAACTGTATGATAACCGTAGCAAATCAGTGTTGTGTACCTTAAATGCACACCACATTGTATGTTGAATATAACTCCACAAAAAGTCCAGTGGGTTCTTGTAGACAACGTAGAGTTGGGTGATGCTTTTTGTTTCATTCTGACAATCTGTCGTTTAGTTGGTACTTTTAGACCATCGGCATTCAAAGTGATTACTTAAATCATTGGATGAACATGTACTGTATTGGCTAATGTTTCGTATTTGCCCCCTTGTTCTTTGTTCCTATTTTTTTTTTAATCTTCATTTATTTTTGAGAGAGAGAGAGTGCAATCTTTAGTTTTGAGAGAGAGAGAGAGAGGGAGAGAGAGTGCAAGCAGGAGTGGGGCAGAGAGAGGGGGAGACACAGAATCCGAAGCAAGCTCCGGGCTCTGAGCCGTCAGCACAGAGCCCACCATGGGGCTCAAACTCATGAACCTTGAGATCATGACCTGAGCCGAAGTCGGACACTTAATCCACTGAGCCAGCCAGGTGCCCCTCTTTATTCCTCTTCTTATCTTTCGCTCTTTTTCTGGTTTTCTTGTGGTTTTAAGGGAGCCATAAGAAATTAGTTGTACTTCTTTGTGTGTGTGTGTGTTTGCCGTAGAGTTTACAATGTACGTTTAGAATAAGTCCAAGTCCACTGTGAAACAACACTACCCCGCTTCGCAGGTAGTACAAGTACTTTCCAGTAACAAAATAATCCTAATTCTGCCCTCTTCGCCCCTTGTATCATTGCGGTCATTTCTTTTGCTTACATATAATCTTACATAAGGAAGATGTTTATCCTGCTTAGTGTTCTCTGAGCCTCCTGGATTTGTGGTTTGGTGTCTAACCTTCGTTTGGGAAAACTTCTCAGTCGTTATTGCTTTTAAATGTTTTTTTCTTGGGGTGCCTGGGTGGCCCAGTCGGTTGAGCGTCTGACTTCAGCTCAGGTCATGATCTCACGGTTCATGGATTCAAGCTCCGCGTCAGGCTCTGTGCTGACAGCCTGGAGCCTGGAGCCTGCTTCGGATTCTGTGTCTCCCTCTCTCTCTCTTTCTCTGCCCTTCCCCTGCTCATGCTCTGTCTCTCAAACATAAATAAACATTAAGAAAATATTTTAAAAAATATTTTTCCTTTTGTTTTCTTTTCCTTCTGGTATTCCCATTACATGTATGTTCTACATTTCGTAGTTGTCCTGCAATCCTTAGATAGTCTGCTCTGGGGTTTTGCACCCTTTTTCCTCTCTGCTTTTCAGTTCCGGAAGTTTCTGTTGAGATATACTCAAGCTCAGAGATTCTTTTGTAGCCTTGTCCAGCCTACTAATAAGCCCATCAACTGCATTCTTCACTTTTTTTTTTTGTAACTCTAGCATTTCTTTTGATTCATGCTTTGAATTTCCATCTCTTTGCTTTACATTGTCCGTCTGTTCACGTACATTCTCTATCCATTAGAACCCTTAGCGTATTAATCATAATTGCTTTAAATATGTATTTATTTTTTTAAGAGAGAGAGAGAGAGAGGGCACGTATGCAAGCAGGGGAGAGGCAGAGAAAGAGGGAGAGACAATCCCAAGAAGGCTCCGTGCTGCCAGCGCAGAGCCCAATGTGGGGCTCCATCCCACGAACGTGAGAGATCATGACCTGAGCCAAAATCAAGAGTCGGACGCTCAACCGACTCAGCCACCCAGGCGCCCACAATTGTTTTTGAATTACTGGTCTAATAATTCCAACCCCCTGGTCATCTCTGACTCTGGTTCTGAGGCTTGCTCTGTCTCTTCAGACTGTGTTTTTTGCCTCTTAGGATGTCCTGTAAGTTTTTCTAGAGAGCCAAACACGATGTCCTGGGTGAAAGGAATGATTGTAAATAAACCTTCAGTAATGTGTTAGTGGGGCGTGGGAGGAGGGGCAGCAGTGTGCATTTAGTTCTATGATTAGGTTTCAGGTTTTGGGGTTTTGTTGTTTTTTTTTGTTTTTTTTTGTTTTTTTTTTTGAGCTTATGCCTCTGGCTTGTGAATTTCACATGTGCCTTTTAGCTTTTCTTTTGGTGGCACAGAATGGCTGGAGTGGATGCTGCCTGCCGCTGCCCCGGGTCAGTTAGGCTCTGATAAAACCCCAGCGGGTTAATCTCTGGTTAAATACTTTCTCCCGAGGGCAGACCTTGTTAAGAAGAATGGAAGGCTCTGAAGTATTTGAGAACGGTTTCTTTGCCACTCCCCCTCCAGCAAACAGGAGGGAATTTTTTCTGATATGCACTATGAGAACTCACAATAGGAGCGTGACTCCCTTGATAACTAGGTCTCTGTGGTGCTTTTATCTCTCAGCTGAGTGCACAGTGAGCCTCCGGCAATTTATCAATTAGAGGTCAGTATTCCCTACCCCAGAACGGGTTCCCTCAGCAGTGTCTGCCCGTGGGTTTGTGCTCCTGTAAGTTACGATTCTCTGGATTCATCTGTGTCTTTCCAGTGGTGTGGACAGTGATTTCCTCTATGACATCGAATCTCTTATGGAGCCAATGACAGTTGTTGATTTCTCAGCTCGTACAACTTTTTACTTGCTGTTGGGGAGGTGACCTGCAAGTTTCCTTACATGCTGGACTAGAAACATTTTCAAGAAATTTTGATCGCTGCTCTTATAGGTTAGAGAAGGTATCTTCTTTTCTGAATCCGCTAGAGGATTTTTTCCCGCAGGTTAAAGTTTATTGAATGTGTTTTTATGATTTCTCTATATAGTCATATCTTTTTCATCTGTGAATATCGCGTGTTTATTACACTGATAGATTGTTTTTCCCCTATGTTCAATCATCTTCGCGTTCCTGGGATAAACTCTGATTATAGTAGGCAGAATTCTAACATGTGCTCTGTGACTCTCCCCTCCTGGTACCCATGCCTTTGTATAATCCCTTCCCCTGGGGGGGCGGGGTGTAAAACCTCAACTTGCTTCTAATCAATAGAACACGGCAAAGCGAAGGGATTTTTTTTCAGGTGCAATTAAAGTCCCTTAGTCCCTTAATCAAAAGAGAGGTGGGTTATCCTGGATGAACCTGACCTAATTAGGCTCTCTTTTTAAAAGAGGGTCTGCTGCTTAGAGATTCCCCAGCTGGCCTTGAAGAAACAAGCCATTATAAGTTCCACAGCTGCAAGGAAATGAATTCTGCCAACAATCATGTGAACTTGGAAGAGGACCCCAAGACTTAAATGAGACCCCAGCTCAGGCTGACAACTTGATTGCAGCCTTGTGAGGCCCTAAGCTGAAGATTCATTTAAGCTGTGTCTTAACTTCTGATCGATGGAAACTGTGAGATAATAAAGGGGTGTCATTTTGGGGTGCCTGGGTGGCTCAATTGGTCAAGTGTCCAACTTCAGCTCAGGTCATGATCTCGAGGTTTGTGAGTTCAAGACCCACGTCGAGCTCGCGGCTGTCAGCAAGCAGCCCGATTTGGATCCCCTGCTTCCCTCTCTCTGCCCCTCCCTTGTTCATGATCACCCTCTCTCAAAAATAACAAATAAAGGTTTAAAACAATAAAATAAATGAGTGTCGTTTCAAACCAATAAGCTTTGTGGTTATTTGTTATACAAGAATAGAAAACTAAGGGCACCAGGGTGGCTCAGTCGCTTAAGCCTCTGACTTCGGCTCAGGGCATGACCTCGTGGTCCGTGGGTTCGAGCCCCATGTCGGGCTTCATGCTTATAGCCGAGAGCCTGGAGCTTGCTTCGGATTCTGTGTCTTCCTCTCTCTCTGCCCCTCCCCAGTTCATGCTCTCTCTCGCACACACACTCTTTCTCTGTCAAATATTAAAATAAAAACATTAAAAGAAAACCCTAATACTTTGGTATAATGCATTTTTTTAATATGCCCTGTCGTGAAGTTAAGAACTCCATTAATAAGGTTTTAGAACTTTAATACCTATGTTTATAAGTGAAAATGGTCTATAAGTTTAATTTTTTTGAACTATCCTTATCCAAGTTTGGTATCAAGGTTTTTATCAGCCTCATAAAATGAGTCCAATAACATTCCTTCTTATGTTCTTTAAAATACTTTGCATAAGATAGGGTGAATATGTTACTTGAGAGTCGATTAAAACTTACCTATAAAATTAACTAGGCATATCATGTCTTTTGAATAAGACATCTGATTACTAGTTCAAGTTTTTAAAATCTTATTGCTTAATCCAGCTCTTCTACTTCTTGAATCAGTTTTCATAATTTATATTTTCCTAGGAATTACTTATTTTATCTAAGTTTCGACATACATTTCTATATGTTTTTCTTATGTTATCTTTGAACGTTAGAAAATCCTGTGTGCAAGGTCACACATCCTAATCGCTCCTAAGCCTGTTTGTGCTTTTTCCCTTTTTTGTTTTGCGCTTCGCTTTTATTGCAACTTACTGTCCAGCATTAGTCCATTTATGGTTTTTATTCAGTCTTTATTTTTATAAAAGTTACATATGCATATATTTGGAAGAGTCATATACTTGTGCAAACAGATTGTTTCATAATAACACTCTCTGTCACATCTATTCCACTTCTCCCCAGAAGCAACCATTTTCAATCTTTTAGCTAATTCTTATGATTGGTGTATGTCAAAAAGAACATAAGCAGTGGGGTGCCTGGGTGGCTCAGTCAGTTAAGCGTCCGACTTCGGCTCAGGTCATGATCTCACGGTTTGTGAGTTCGAGCCTCACATTGGGCTCTACACTGGTGGTGTGGAGCCTGCTTGGGATTCTTTCTCTCTCTCTCTCTCTCTCCCTCTCTCTCTGCCCCTTTCCCACTTGCACTCTCTTCTCTCAAAATAAGTAAGCAAACTTTAAAAACATGCTTATATTGCTATTCCTTGCCAGTGAAGTTTTAAATGTTTTCCATTAATTTCCTAATACAGAATATTGGTATCTGTGCTCAGTTATCTTTCACCATTATTCTGCCTCCACCATCTATATCTACACTCCCTGTGCCCTGTCTTTGCAGAACAGTTATATGGTCACTTTGGTTAAATCCTAGTAATTTAACCATAATCATACACCATTATTGGAACTATATAAATGCTGTTTATCTTTGAATGTCTTTCCTGCATAATTTTTTTTGTTTTCTTTTTCTTTTTTTTTTTTTAATTTCTAGAGAGAGAGAGACAGCGTGAGCAGGGGAGGGTCAGAGAGAGAGGGAGTCACAGACTGAAACAGGGTCCAGGCTCTGAGCTAGCAGTCAGCACAGAGCCCAACGCGGGGCTCGAACCCACGAACTGCGAGATCATGACCTAAGCGAAAGTCGGACGCTTAACTGACTAAGCCACCCAGGTGCCCCTTTTTTTTGTTTTCTTAAAGTTAATATCTTATCCTTGTGTCTTTCTTATAAGTTTTTCCCTCTCAAATTCTGCTCCATTACCTAAAGAGCTTCATAATATATTAATATACATTAACATCTCTTCTGGAAACAGCTGGCTGTTCTCCCCCTGTTCAATCGGTCCATTAATTGTGAAACTTGGGTCATTCAAGATGTGGGAAACATTCTTGAATCATTTCAGTGATGATTTATTCTCTTCTATCTTCTTGGTTATCTTTGCCTCTTTGCCTTTCTTATGAATTCTCATTATTTAAATTTTTTAAATGTCTTTTATTTATTTTTGAGAGAGAGAGAGAGAGAGAGGCAGCGTAATTAGGGGAGGGTCAGAGAGAGAGAGAGACACAGAATCCTAAGCAGGCTCCAGGCTCCGAGCTGGCTGTCAGCACAGAGCCCGACGCTGGGCTCGAACCCATGAACCGCGAGATCATGACCTGAGCCGAAGTCAGACGCTTAACCGACGGAGCCACCCAGGCGCCCCGAATTCTCATTATTTAAATGTTGGATCTTCTCAACAGATTCTCTAATTCTCTTATCGTTTATCTCCCATTTTCTTAAATTTGTCATTTCTCTCTGTTTCATAGGAGATTTTTCTCAACTTTGTGCTGGAACCATTTTATTGAGGTTTTTTTCCTTGTTTTTATTTCTTTGTTCTTATTGTTACTTCCTAAGTATGTCTTCTTAAAAAATGCCTTCCTGTCTTGTTTCATGGAAGCTTTTTTTTTGTCTGTTTTTAAGATTTTCTAGTCTTGTAAAGTCTGTTTCTTCCATATTAACTGGAAGTCTGTGATTTCTTTTCTAATTTTGAAAAGAACACTTAACTCCTTTGTTTTGGATTAATTTTATTTTCAATCTTTGCATTTCTTTTTTTTTTTTTTTAATATTTTTATTTATTTCTAGGAGAGAGAGAGAGAGACAGCGTGAGCAGGGAGGGTCAGAGAGAGAGGGAGTCACAGACTGAAACAGGCTCCAGGCTCTGAGCTGGCAGTCAGCACAGAGCCCGACGCGGGGCTCGAACCCACGAACCGCGAGATCATGACCTAAGTGAAAGTCGGACGCTTAACCGACTAAGCCACCCAGGCCCCCTTCAATCTTTGCATTTCTAAAAAAAATTTTTTTAACATTTTTTTTTTTGAGAGAGTGAGAGAGAGACAGAGCATGAGTGGGGTAGTGGCAGAAAGACAGGGAGACACAGAGTCCTAAGCAGGCTCCAGGCTCTGAGAGCCCGACACGGGCCTTGAACTCACAGACCATGAGATCATGACCTGAGCTGACGTCAGATGCTTAACCGCCTGAGCCACCCAGGTGCTCCCAATCTTTTCATTTTTAAACAAATACGTATTACACTGTAAATTTCCTTCTACATGCTGTTTTAGCTGCATATCACAAGCTCTAAAATGTAGTACCTTCACTGCCCTTCAGCGCTAAATTTCTATTTTGTGATTTTGACTGTCGTTTTCTTGTTGATCGTGAGTTACTTCTGAAAGCGTTTTTAAGTTTGTAAACTTTTTTTTATTTTTAACCAGCTCTTTGGTGCTTGATTCCTAATTCAGTTTATTGTTATCAGAGAAGCACATGGTCAGTATAACAAGAGATCTTTTGTACTTTTTTTTAAATTTCTTTTAAGTTCTAGTACGTGATTTAGTTCTACAAACATTCCACGTATATTTGGAAAAACTGTATATTTTATATTTATTGGCTGCTGATTTTGTTGTTCAAAGATTCTATATCCTTGATAATGTTTTGTCTGCTTGCTCTATTGGTTTACAATAGACATGTTTTTAAATTTCCCATCGTAGGGCCGCCTGGGTGGCTCAGTCAGTTAAGCATCCGACTCTTGATTTTGGCTCAGGTCATGATCTCGCAGTTAGTGAGATCAAGCCCTGTGTTGGGCTCTGCACTGAGCCTGAAGCCTGCTTCGGAGTCTCTCTCTTCCTCTCTCTCTGTGTGTCTCAAAATAAATAAAACTTTAAAAAATAAAAACTAATTTTCCTATTGTGATTATGGATTGCTGTATATATATCTTGAGGAAATACTGTCAGTTACAGTTGAGGATTATTTATCTTTATGGTGGAACTTGCATTATATTATTGCAAATTCTCTCTCTTTATTCCAATTAGTGCTTTTTGCTTCAATTTCTAATTTGACACATCAGTATGGTTTTAGCATCTTTTTATGGTTAGTATTTGCATGGTATATGTTTTTCCATTCCTTTATTTTCAACACGTTTGCGAGATGTTTTCTTACGTATGCCTTATATAGTTAGATTTTTAAATAATCTACTATTTTTAATAAAAGAGTATAATCTGTTTCATTTATTTTGATTACTGATGTATTTTCACTTATTTTATATTTTATTTTAATTTTTTTAATTTAAATCTCAAGTTAGTTAACATATGGTATAATATTAGTTTCAGGAGTAGACTTTATCACTTACATAGAACACCCAGAGCTCATCCCAACAAGTGGCTTCCTTAATGTCCGTCACCTATTTAGCCCATCCCCCCACCCACCTCCCTTCCAGCAACCCTCAGTCTGTTCTCTGTATTTAAGAGAGTCTCTCTGGTTTGCCTCCCTCTCTGTTTTTACCTTATTTTATTTTTCCTTCCTTTCTTCTATGTTCATCTGTTTTGTTTCTTAAATTCCACATATGAATGAAATCATATATTTGCCTTTTTCTGACTGACTTATTTCACTTAGCATAATAGCCTTTAGTTCCATCCATGCTGTTGCAAATGGCAAGATTTCATACTTTTTCATTGCTAGGTAATATTCCATGGTGTGTATACATACATAATATGGTATATACTGTGGTTTTTTCATGCCTTCTATTTGATAGATAAAATTTTCCATGTGCTGATTTGGAGGCTATATATCATATTCTTAATTCATTCATTCATTATCTTCAAATATTTTTCATTTTTAAAAATATTTCTTTTTGAGAGAGAGAGAGCACAAGCAGGGAAGGGGCAGAGAGACAGGGGGACAGAAGATCTGAAGCAGGTTCTGTGCTGACAGCAGAGAGCCTGACACGGGGCTCGAACTCAAGAACCATGAGATCATGACCTGAGCCAAAGTCGGACACTTAACTGACTAAGACACCCCGGCGGCCTTGTTATCTTCAAAGTTTAAAATACATATTCTTCTTTAAGTTTTAAACAAAAATTAAAGTGAATCAATATCTGTACCCTTACCCCAATCATGATAAGTCCTTAGCCTGCTTTTACTACCAATGAACACATTTCTCTGATCTTCATTTCGTTTAGTGTTTTAATCGTATATTTATTTTTAATACAAAAGGTAGTTATAATTATTTTAAATGAATAGTTAATTACATTTGTTAATATTTCATATCGTAGGTGGTTCAGTAAACCTTCACTAGGAAGTACACAATGTCCAGTTGTCTCTCTTCCGCCATTGATAGCGACTGACAATCACAACATACATCCATTCATTAAATAGGGGTTACGAAATGGTGATGTTTTATTTTTGCTATTTCCTCTTCATTTATTAGTTGAAACACTTACATAGATGGGAACTTGTGCTTATCCAGTAGTTGCTTACCCTGAGGTACAGTTCATATAGGAAAGGCATGGCATAATTAGTGTTTAATTACCCCACCCGCCGCTTTATTTTTCAAAAGAATACATCGGCTCTTTAGTGTCCTCTGAGGGTGATCAAAGAGCCTTTTTAAAAATATCCTTATGGGGGCGCCTGGGTGGCTCAGTCGGTTAAGCATCTGACCTCGGCTCAGGTCATGATCTCACGGTTTGTGGGTTCGAGCCCCGCCTTGGGCTCTGTGCTGACAACTCAGAGCCTGGAGCCTATCTTCAGATTCTGTATCTCCCTCTCTCTCTGACCCTCCTCTGCTCACGCTGCCTCTTTCTCTCTCAGAAATAAATAAAAAAACACACATTAAAAAAAAATAAAATATCCTCGTAAACTTGTGGATTTGAATTCATTGCATTTTTATCCATCGTGATATTTAGACAGAGCCATCTTTGATCAATGGAAGCCTAATCACATCCGCTCCTGTACCCAAAAGACACAACCCTAATAGTCTCTGACAGCTTCTTGCTTTTATCATATCGCATGATGCTTAAGCGCATCTCGTATATTTCCTGTCCAGGGGCTCAGTTTCTATTAACGGGAAATTAGAGACCACAATCTGGGCTCTAGTGGCTGCTTATTACTTCCGGATTGTTGATTTTTTGTCTCTAGGAATCTTTAGTGGACAAACCTAAGAAATATTTTCTTTTGTAAAGGAAAATACATCTTGACTTCCTAATGATACTTCCAATTCAAACCCAGGGTTATGGGTTTTACCCTACTCTTTCCATAAGACCATTTTTTTAACGTTTATTTATTTTTCTGACAGAGAGAGAGAGTGAGCAGGGGAGGAGGCAGAGGTGGGGGAGACAGAGAATCCAAAGCGGGCTCTGTGCTGATAGCAGAGAGTCTGATGTAGGGCCGAAACTCATGAGCCATGAGATCATAACCTGAGCTGAAGTTCGACGTTTAACTGACTGAGCCATCCAGGTGCCCTCCATTTTTAAATGTTACCAATTGTCATTTCATTTTAAATGTACACATGAACCTAATTACACACACATTTATAATTACTTCCCCTTTCCTAGGTAAAAATGCCATCTGCACTGATTTCCCCTTCTCGCTTTTTTTTTCCCTCTAAACAACATATCCTATAATATTCCACAGTATAATACAGAGATATTTCTTATTCCTTTCTGCTTCTGCATAGCATGTCTCTTTTCAAATCCACATTTATTTAACCAGTTCCCTATTGGGAAACATTTGGGACCATTTCTTGCTTTCCCTATCATTATAAATAATGCTTCCTTGGATAACTTTGTCCATATATGTGTTTGCATTTTTGGCAATGTATCTTTGAAATGGATACTTAGAAGCAGAGATTACTGGGTCACAGGGTAAATGCATATAAAATTTTGTAGGATAGAGCCAAATTTTCCTCTGGAGGGATTTTAATTTTCTCCTACCAGCAGCAATGTGTTCAGGCACTCTAGTTTGGTGTGAAATGCTTTTTCTGCACACTCTGTGTTTCTTTTATGTCGAATTAACCATCTTGGCATTAAGGTCCGATTGCATTTTTTCCCTGTGAATTGCCTATGCATATCTCTATTACACTTTTCTCTGGGAGTAATAGTCTTTTTCTCCTCTACTTTTAGAAGGTCTATATTTTTCCTAGTTTTTACTTCTTCTGTTTACTTTACTCATGGTGTTTTATTGTTTTTGTTTTTTTCTTTTTTCTTCTTAACTTTTCAAAAACTGTTTTATTTATTTCTGAGAGAGAGAGACAGCGTGAACAGGGGAGGGTCAGAGAGAGAGGGAGACACAGAATCCTAAGCAGGCTCCAGGCTCTGAGCTAGCTGTCAGCACAGAGCCCGATGCGGGGCTCGAACCCACGAACCGTGAGATGATGACCTGAGCCGAAGTTGGATGCTTCACCAACTGAGCCACCGGGGCACCCCTGTTTTTGTTTTTTTTTGATGTAATCCCATGTATCGATCCTTTCCCTTATTACTTCTGGATTTTAAAACATAGGAAAGTTTTCCCCACTCTCAGGCTCTGGAGAAGTTTACCCATGTTTCCCTCTGGTATTTATGTACTTCTTTTCTTTTATATCTCTGATACATTTAGAATTTATCCTCGTGTATGGTGTGGAAAGTGGATTCCATTTTATCTTCTTCAGTGAAGCCATCCACTTAGCCCATACCAACTAGATGTTCATCTCTTCCCCCATTGATATGAACATACTTTTATTGTATACTTAAATTCCATATGCAATAGTGTTTTCCAGACTTCCTACTCTTTTTCATTGGTGTGTCTATTTATGTAGCAATTTCAAAATGTTTCAAAGTTTTTTAATGTTTATTTTTGAGAGAGAGCGAGAGAAAGAGAGTGCGTGTGCGAGTAGGGGAGGGGCAGAGAGAGAGGGAGACACAGAATCCGAAGCAGGCTCCAGGCTCCAAACTGTCAGCACAGAGCCTGACACGGGGCTTGAACCCATGAACCGTGAGATCATGACCTGAGCAGAAGTCGGATGCACAACCTACTGAGCCACCCAGGGGCCCCAATATCTAAATGTTTTCATTTTAAAGTGTATATAGTATGCTTTAATGTCTGGTATTATAGACCCTTCACCATCACTTTTCTTTTTCAGGTTTTCCTAGCTATTTTTACCTATTTGTGATTCTAAATGAACTATATAATCAACATGTCAAGCTCCAAAACAATAATTGTTGGCATTTTTCTCCCTGTTGCCTGGTGCAATGGACTGGATGTCAATATTACCCCCAAATTCATATGTTGAAATCCTAACCCCTAAAGTGATACTATGAGGAGGTGTGGCCTTTGGGAGGTGATTTGGTCATGAGGACAGAGCTCTCATGAATAGGATGAGTGGCCTGATAAAAGAGACATCAGAAAGATCCTTTGGAGCACCTGGGTGACTCAGTTGGTTAAGCATCTGACCCAGTTTCAGCTCAGGTCTTGATCTCAGGGTCATGAGTTCAAGTCCCACATTGGACTCCATGCTGGTTGTAAAACCTACTTAAAACAAGAGAGAGAGAGAGAGAGAGGGATCTTTGGTCCCTTCTTCCGTGTGAGGACCTCTCAAGAAGATGGCCATCTACGACACGGACCGTCTTTCGACACCTAGTTTGCCAAAGCTTTGATCTTCAACTTCCCAGCCTCCAGAATTGTGAGAAATAAATTTCTGTTCTTCATAAGCCACCCAGTGTCAGACATTTTGCTACAACTGCCTGAACAAACTAAGACAGTTAGGATTGTGTTAAATTTATAAGTAAATTTAAGGACACTTCCGATACAAGAATAAGGTACCTGTTTCCATTTATTCACTTCTATCTTTGCACTTTGAGTGTTGTAGAATTTTGCTCATATATATTTTGAATATCTCTTAAGTTTATGTCCAAGTATTTCATTTTATTTTTTTACAGACAGATCTGGTCTAGCAGGTGGCTTGGTTCAAACCCAGCTTCCAAGACTATGTCTCTGTCCTTTATTCTAGCTCTACCTTCAGGCCACATTTGGGGTAATTTCTTCAAATTACCCCAAGGGGATGAATTGGGAACCGCACCCTGGTTTCTGGGTTCACATTACAAACCTGCCTCTTTCCCTGAATTACCTAAATCATTCCCGTCTCCCTGGCCGTGCAGGAGCTAAATTGCTGGCTCTCACTGTCTGTTCTTTGAGCTCACTAAGTCTGTAGTTCAACCCATTTCAGGGTCATGGATATAGGTCTCTTGTATTTGCTCTCCACTACATTAAAAAAAAATCTTTACCTCTAATATCATGCATTACTGCTATGTGCTTAGATCAGAAAAGATATTCAAAGCAAAGAGTCATTGAGGAATCTTAATAGGAAGCCTCCCTGATTCTGATTCCTTGCATCATTTATCCTGGATTTAACATCCACTGTGGCTGCATGTGATTGTCAGAGCCCAGATCACATGCCTGTATCAAAGCTTTAAGGGAAGCTAAAAAAGCATCTTGCACTTTCAGCCCCTATAAAGAGAGATAGTTCTGCCTTTAAACAAAACTCATAATTTGTTGATTTTCCAAACTCGGGAAGGGGATTCAGATGTAGGGTTGCCAAACCAAATAGCTCTCTACTATAGCATATACCCTGGAAACCTATGAAAAGATATCTTCTGTCTAAGCAATACATACACTTCTTCATTTCTTTTTAATTTTTTAATGTTTATTTTATTTTTGACAGAGACAGAGCGTGAGTGGTGGAAGGGCAGAGAGAGAGAGAGAAGGAGAGAGAGAGACATGGAATCGAAAGCAGGCTCCAGGTTCCGAGCTGTCAGCACAGAGCCTGATGTGGGGCTTGAACTCATGAACCATGAGATCATGACCTGAGCTGAAGTCGGGTGCTTAACCGACTGAGTTACCCAGGCGCCCCTACCCTCCTTCATTTCTGTACAAAACCACATAGCTACTGAAACAGCAACAAACTGAAGTTTAATTCCCATGTGATACAGAGCTACAGGCCCTACACATCATCATGATCACATAAAGCAGAGCTTTTTGTTAAAAGTATGACTAAAATGCACAATGGCCTGGTTTTATACTTTATAATAGCTTTTAATCTACATTGGTTGGAACTCTAGAGGCCCATCTGTTCTAACAGAAGACTTTGTCAACTTTATATTTTTATGGCACTACTGTAATTGCAGGTTTTTTGTGATATTTGTAGTGTTCAAGCTGAAAATAATGAGAAAAATAATCTATAAAAAGGTTTGGGATGCCATCGACTTTTTAGCAGTTACCATGCAATCGCAGATGCTGAGGACATTTAATGATTTAATTATATGAAACTTGAGGCTCTCTTTCCAGTTTCAAAATTTGGAAACTTTTAGTTTCCGAAATAATAAGGGAAGGAAAAAAGAATGGTTTCCAGATTCCTTTTCCTTTCATGTCTGAGAAAGAATTTGCTTTGCCTTATGCCCACTGGAAAAGATGACCATCCCTTTGGTCCTGTATGAATCTCCCTTTGTCACTTCTGTATTGAAAATGAAGGTACTGGGGCATCTGGGGGGCTCGGTCCATTGAGCCTCTGACTCTTGACTTCAGCTCAGGTCATGGTCCCAGTGTTGTGGGATCAAGGCCCACCTCGAGCTCAACACTGAACATGGGGCCTGCTTGAGATGCTCTCTCTCCCTCTTCCTCTGCCCCTCTTCCCTGCTTGTGCTCTCTCTCGCTCTCTCAAAATAAATGAATAAACTTAAAAAACAAAACAAAACAGAAAATGAAGGTGTCCTAGGAGCCTTCTCTTGAATCTTTGTTAGTGACTCAGTGGTGCTTTTTCTTCCTACACCATATGTGAATGAATAGACAGACCTCTCTTCTTCCCCAAGACCTGTACCTATCTCTGCAGGGGTCAAAGTCTGCAGGTTTTCTAGCAAGATTTTGGAGTCGAATTTCAACACAATATTGGGTTTGTTTCCCATACTGGTTAAGGCAACGTTTGACTCCCAATAGTAACACTGTGGCCATCTGAAAGTGTTTTCAGGTTAGAAGAGAACCCATCTGTAAAGATTGTCTATAGTCTCTGCGTTATGCCCAATTGCTGCTACAGCATATTCTTGGTAAATCGTCTATCTTTTTGACCCTTGTTTTAGATATACCCTAGAATACGACCGAAAAGTCTCTATGCATTCACCAGATGAGAGACTTATTGATGGACTAGAATTTGGTGATGATCTAGCACCTTCTTTTCTGAATATTCACCACCTACTTTTTATCATCTGATGTCTCTACTCAGATATATTTTTCCACCTCAAGCTGGATATTGGCTAAAGCTACGTTCTCCTTATCCTAAATACAACCGGTAACCCTCACTGGAAGGGGTAAAGGTGGAATGAGAGGCAAACGAGCCTGGAAGTCAAGCTTGGGAGTGAAGTATGACATGTGCTTTCCACTCAGGAAAGAAAAGTAAACATGGATCCATTGGTCTCCTCAAAGAATTGGTCCTTGAATTATCTACTAGTGCACTTGGGATCTTTTTCATGGTACCTGGCATGCTGTGAGTGTTCAGAAAAAGCTATACTCAGCTTCTTTTTAAGATAATCGGTGGTGTTAAATTCAAGGTTAAAATGAAAATATAACTCTAAGAGAGAAAACAATCATATGCAATATTTAATTAATACTGGGGAAGTCCGGAAAAGAGTAGAAGAAAAAAACAAAAAACAAAAAGGAAGGACAATGAATAGAAAACAACCCCAAATACGGTAGATATCAGCCAAACTATATAAATAATCATTTTAAATGCAAAGGATAAAAATATAGCAATTAAGAGAGACACTGTGTGAGTGGATAAAAACGGAAGACCCAGTGATACCCTGTCTACAGGACACCTACTAATATGTAAAGACAGAAATAGCTAAAAAGGACAGGATTGTGAGATAATAAATTTCATCATTTAAGCCAAAAAGGGGAAGAGAGAGGGATGAACAGGGATACTAATCAAAAGAAAGCTAGAGTAGCTATATTAATTTTAGACATAGCCGACTTCAGAGCAAGGAAAAGTATCTGAGATAAAAAGAAGTATTACATAATGATCAAAGAATTCATTCTCCAAGAAGACATAACAATCTTTACTGTGTGTGCACTTAACAACAGAACCTCAAAATATGTGAGGGAAAACTGACAGAACTGTGAGGGGAAATATACGAATGCACTATTTTACTTGAAGATGTCAATATCGCTTGGTTGGTAATTGACAGATCCGGCAAGCAGAAAATCAGTAATGAGAGAGTTGAACAGAACGGCATCATCAACCAACAGCATCTAACTGACGTTTATAGAATACTTCATCCGAGAATGAGAGAATTCACATTTCTTCTCAAACTCACATGGAACATTCACCAAGATAGACAATATTCTGAGCCATAAAATATGTCTTAACAAATTAAAAAGAATAGACATGTCTAATATGCTCTCAGACCTCAATGGAATTAAACTATATACCAATAACAAAAGTGTAGCTAGAATATTCAAGAATATTTGGAAATGAAACAGCAAACTTCTAAATAATAAATAGGCCGAAGACGTCCCAAGAGAAGTTATGCTATTTTTAAATAAATGAAGGAAAAATAAATCATCTGAGTAGGCTCTTATTGATTAAAAAAATTGAACCAAGAATGAGTAACTGTCCAAAGAGAAAGCACCAGACTCAGACAGTTTCACTAGTGAATTGTACCAAATGTGTAAGACAGAAATGATATGGATTTTGTCCAATGACTTCCAGATAATAAAAGCAGAAGGAACACTTCCTAATTCATTCTACAAGACCAGGCTTCCCCTGATACCAAGACTCAACAAAAACATTATAATAAAGGAAAACTACAAACCAGTATCTCTCATGAACATCGATGTAAGAATTCCTAACAAAATACTAGCAAGTTGAATGTAGAAATGCATAAAAAGAATTATGCAGTACAACTAAGTGGGATTTCCTTCAGTCTACAGAGCTGGTTCAGCATTTAAAAATGTATTAACATAATCCATAATATCAATAGTCTAAAGAATATAATCATATGACCCTATTGATAGATGTAGAAATATTATTTTTTTTGTTCTACAGGTAAACTTTCAATATATACACAGAGTAGAAATATTATTTGACATCATCCAACATCCATTCATGACAAAAACTCTCCAAAACCTGCGAATAGAGGAAAACTTCCTCTAAAACTTAGTAATGAGAAACAGAGCTTTCCTCCTAAGATCAAGACCAAGGCAAGTATATCCCCTTTCACCACTCTTATTCAACATTGTACTGGAAATCCTAGCTGATGTAATAAGACAAGAAAATGAAATAAAAGGTATACAGATTGGGATCGAAGAAATAAAACTGTCTTTGTTCACAGATGACACTATTGTCAATGCAGAAAATCCCAAATGATCAACCAAAAACTCCTGGAATGATAAGCAAATAGGGCATGGTTTTAGGATAAAACATTAAGATACAATTTCAACTGCTTTCTTATATGCCAGCAATACGCAATTGGAATTTGAAATTAAAAATGCAACACCATTTACATTAGCACTAAAGAAAAAAAGAAATAGTTAGGCATGGATATAAAAAAATGTACAAGGAGAACTACAGAACTCTCGTGAAAGAAATCAAAGAATATCTGGACAATGGGAGATGTATTCCTTTGCTGTGAATAGAAGACTCAATGTTAAGATGTCAATTCTGCCCAACTTAATCTGCACTGCAATCCCAGCGAGCTACTTGGTGAGTAGTGACCAACTGGTTCTAAAGTTCATATGACAAAGCAAATGCCTCAGAATAGCCAATACAATATTGAAGAGGGAGGGCTGAGTCCAAGAACTGACATTACTCGACAGAACTTATTATAGGAGATCAAAATGGTGATGTGGTTGACCCCAGCCTCCATCCTCCTAATAAGGATCAGAAACTAAGCAGCTAAATATGGGGGCGTCCAGGTGGCTCAGTCAGTTGAGCGTCTGACTCTTGATGTGGGCTCAGGTCATGATCCCAGGGGCGTGGAATCAAGCCCCGCCTCAGCGTGGAGCCTGCTTGAGATTCTCTCTCTCTCTCTCTCTCTCTCTCTCTCTCTCCCTCTGTCCCTCTCCCTGCTCTCTCTCTCTCTCAAATATAAAAATAAACAGCTGTCCATGAACAAAAACCACTCTGCGAGAGCTCTAGAGTTCACTTAAGAAATTTTAGCAGCAACATAATGGGAAAAAAAGAAGAATCTCACAAGAAAAGAAGACAGCCTTATTTTGCCTCCATCGTTCCATCCTCCAAGCCAGCGTTGTTCAAGGCCAAGTGGGAACTCCTCCGCTAGAAAGACTTTCCTTCCCAAGGAAAGGAAGAGTAGGGTGAATGGGGACCAGTGTCCCCACCCTTTTGGAGCATTGCCCAAAGGTGCCACTGAGGTTTCACCCCACCCGCACCAGCAAAGCTGCAAGGTACAGAGACAGCTAAGAACAGGAAAGAAAAAGCAGGGTTATTAACAGCAGGTGGGCAGCAGGAGTGACTGTGGGTCCGGGAGACCTGCTCTGCAGACACTCCGCAGTCTCACCTTCTGTAGATGTCACCTGCTCTCACCCCACGGGTGTTTGTGTTTATGGGCACCAGCTGTCTGAGTCCCCACTGGGGCCCGAGATACACACTGGCAGCCAGCTTGGACCTCTGTGACCACATGCGTGCAAGGTGCCAGCCTCGATATTCCAGCCGCCCCCCAAAGCTGTGTGCACAGCTGCAGCGCACACGTACACTGCCACCACTGGCCTCCACCACAGCACCTATGCGACAGAGAGAGCGAGAAGCCACAGGAGAGGACACCAGCATTTGGGGCCCCCATAGGCCTGGATCGGGCCCTTTCTTGAGTCGCTGGCCTGCCCCACCACCGCTCCCTATAACTAGCATCTTCAGCTATGCACCTTCATGCTCCCAGCGCAAACCCCATCACCAGCCTCCTCTGCGGTGCGCATGCCCAGGGAGAGAGCATGTAGCCAGCCACAGGAGAGCATGCCAACAGACAGAGCCCTCTAACCCGCCAAGGAGCTCGCAGCTGGCCTTGACTTTGCTGGTCCTGACCCCCACCACTATGTGTGTGTCTGCAACTGGCCACTGCTAGAATATTATTGAAGAATTAAAAAGAATGAGGGGCGCCTGGGTGGCTCCGTAGGTTAGGTGTCCAACTTCAGCTCAGGTCATGATCTCACAGTTCATGAGTTAGAGCCCCACATCGGGCTCTGTGCTGATAGGTCGCAGCCTGCAGTCTGCTTCGGATTCTGTGTCTTCCTTTCTCTCTGCCTCTTCCCTGCTTGTGCTTGTTCTCTCTCTCTCTCTCTCTCTCTCTCAAAACTCAACATTAATTTTTTTTTAAAAAGTAATGAAATCTTACCATTTACAACAGTATGGATAGAGCTAGAGAGTATAATGCTAAGTGAAATAAATCAGAGAAAGACAAATACCAATATGATTTCACTCATATGTGGAATTTAAGAAACAAAACAAGCAAAAGGAATAAATAAGAAAGAGAGAGAGAAAGCAAGAAACAGACTATAGGGAACAAACTGATGGTTACCAGAAGGGAAGTGGGTGCAGGGATGGGTTAAATAGGTGATCGGGAGGGGCGCCTGGGTGACTCAGTCAGTTAAGTGTCCGACTTTGGCTCAGGTCATGATCTCATGGTTCGTGGGTTTGAGCCCTGTGTTGGGCTCTGTGCCGACAGCTCAGAGCCTGGAGCCTGCTTCAGATTCTGTGTCTCTTTTTCTCTCTCTGCCCCTCCCCCACGTGTGCTCCGGCTCTCTCTGGCTCTCAAAAATGAACAAACGTTAAAAAATATTTTTTAAATTGAAAACAAATAAGTGATGGAGATTAAGGAGGGCATTTGTTGAGATGAGTACAGGTGGTGCACGGAAGTGCTGAATCACTGTACTGGACACTTGAAACTCACATTACCCTGTGTGTTAACTAGCTGGAATTTAAATTAAAAAGTAAAAACAAAAACAAAAACAAAAAACAAGTACACGAAACCTCCAATAACTGGTTCCAAAGAAATGGAGATACAAAAATTGCCTGACAAAGACTTCAAAATTATTGCTCTAAAGATGCTCAAGAGAGCACAAGAGAAAACAGATAAATAGCTTAACAGTATGAGGACAACGATCACAATACAAGAACAAAATGAGAAGTTCAACTGAGAGGAAAAAAAAAAAAAGAGCACATAGGAAGGCAGCAGAGTAGGATGACCCCATGGACACACAGAGTTAACAACTACATCTATGCAACAAACCCAGAAAACAACCTGAAGACAGGCGGCACAGGTCTTCCACGGCTGGTCATAGAGTGACGGACACATCGAAAAGGTTAGGAGGGGAAGAGACACTGATGGGAGACAAATCCCCGGTCCAACTAACCGCAAGGACATCACAAGCACAGAGACGCTAGAGGATTGGACCCAACTCCTAGTGCCTATGGCAGTGGAGACCCACATGGGGAAGACGAGCCCCCCTAATATCGATCTCTGAAAGCCAGTAGGGCATCATTCCAGAAGCTTTAAAAATTAGCGAGTTTTAACTGGAGGAGCTTTAAAATCAGTGGGCTGAAGTGTCCGACTTCAGCTCAGGTCATGATCTCACGGTTCATGCGTTCAAGCCCCACATTGGGCTGTGTGCTGACAGCTCAGAGCCTGGAGCCTGCTTCAGATTCTGTGTCTACTCCCTCCTGCCCCCCGTCTCTGCCCCTCCCTGGCTCTCACTGTCTCCCTCTCAAAAGTAAATAAACATTAAAAAAAATTTTTTTTTAAAAGGGGACACCTGGTGGCTCAGTCAGTTAGGCGTCCGACTTCGGCTCAGGTCATGATCTCACGGTTCATGAGTTCGAGCCCTGCATCAAGCTGTGTGCTGACAGCTCAGAGCCTGGAGCCTTTCATAATTACAAAGGAATCAACCCAAGAGAAGGATATAACAATTGTAAATATGTACGCACCCAGCATGGGAACACCTAAATACATAAAGCAAATATTAAAACATGAAGGGAGAAATAGACAGTAACACAATAATAGTCAGGGACTTTAACACTCCATTTGCATCAGTGAATAGATAGTCCAGGCAGGAAATCAACAAGAAACCAGTGACTCTGAATGAAACATTAGACTAGATGGACCTAACAGACATATATAGAACATTCCATCCCAAACCAGCAGAATACATATTCTTTTCGAGTACACACAGAACATTCTCTGGGATAGATTACAAGTTAGGTTACAAAACAAGTTTCAATAAATTTAAGAAGACTGAAATTATATCGAGCATCTTTTCAACAGTCTGAAACAAATCATACAAGAAAAAAACCCAAAAAACCACACACACATATGCTACTTAACAACCAGTGGGTCAATGAAGAAATCAAAGAGGAAATTTAAAAAAATATACAAGGAGAGAAATAAAAATAAAAACACAAGGGTCCAAATTCCTTGGGGGGGGGGCGGTGCCTGGGTGGCTCAGTCGGTTAAGTGTCCGACTTGGACTCAGGTCATGATCTCACTGTTCATGGGTTCGGACCCCGCATCAGGCTCTGTGCTGACAGCTGGCTTGGAACCTGGAGCCTGCTTTGGATTTTGTGTCTCCCTCTCTCTCTGAGCGTCCTCTGCTCACGCTGTCTCTCTCTCTCTCTCTCTCAGAAATAAATAAAAAAGAAAACATTAAAAAAATTTAAAATCAAAAAAAAATCCTTGAGACACATCAAAAGTGGTTCTAAGAGGAAAGTTCATAGAGATTCAGACGCCTACCTCAAGAAACAAGAAAAATCTCAAACAATCCAACTTTACACCTATAGGAACTAGAAAAAGAGCAAGCAAAGCCCCAGATTAGTAAAAAGAAGGGACTAATAGAGATCAGAGTGGACATAAATCAAAAAGAAACTAAAAAAACAAAAAACAAAAATCAACAATAAGAAAGACCAATAAAACCAAGAGTTGGTTCTTTGAAAAGATAAACAAAATTGATAAACCTTTAGACAGACTCATCAAGAAAAAAAGAGAGGACTCAAAGAAATAAAATTAGAAATACATGAGGAGAAATAACAACGGACATCACAGAAATACAAATAATTATAAAAGAATATTATAAAAATTATATACCAACAAATTGGACAGCCTCGAGGAAATGAATAAAGTCCTAGAGACATAAATCTTCCAAAACTGAATCAAGGAGAAATAGAAAATTTGAACAGCCCAATCACTTGTAATGAAATTGAATCGGTAATTAAAAAAAAAAAACAAAACCTCCCAACAAACAAAAGTCAAGGACCAGCTGGCTTCACAGGTGAATTCTACCAGACATTTAAAAAAGAAAATTAATACCTGTGCTTCTCACACTATTCCAAAAAACAGAAGAGGAAGGAAAACTCTCATGTTAATTTTACCCTGATACCCAAACCAAAGACACTGCAAAAAAAGAAAACTACAGGACAGTATCTCGATGAATATAGATGCAAAAATCCTCCACAAAATATGAGCAAACCAAATTCGACACCGCATTAGAAGGATCATTCACCATGATCAATGGAATATTACCCAGCCGCAAGAAAGAAGGAAATCTTGCCATTGCATCAACTTGGGTGAACCGGGGGGGCATTTTGCTAAGAGAAAGATGAATAATGTATGATATCATATTTGATATCATGATGATACATTGTGATGAATTTAAAAGAGCTGAACTCATAGAAACAGTAAAATGGAGGTTACCAGGGACTGAGAAGTTGGGGAAATGAAGAGACGCTGGTCAGAGAGTACAAACTTCCGGGTATAAAATGAATAAGTTCTGGGGATCTAATGTACAGCATGGTGATTATAGCTAATAACACTGTATTATGTTCTTGAAAGTTGTTAACAGAGTACACGTTAAATGTTCTTGCCACAAAAGAGAAATGATAATTCTGTGACATGGTAAAAGGATTCACTAATGCCATGGTGGTCATCATTCTAGAATATATAACTATATCAAATCAGTACCTTATATACTTTAAAACTGGGGTAACTGGGTGGCTCAGTTGGTTAAGCATATGACTGTCGATCTCAGCTCAGGTCTTGATCTCAGGGTTGTGAGTTCAAGCCCTGGGTTGGGCTCCATGCTGGGTGTAGAGCCTACTTAAAAAATAATAATAAATTGAAATTATATGTCAATTACACCTCAGTAAACCTGGGGGGGGTGTACTATGAAGTCACGGTAGTTCAGACAGTATGATCTCAGTAAAAGAATAGACAAATAGAGCAAGAAAAGGAAAAAAGAGCCCATAAATAGACCTCTACAGATCTAGTCTGCTTATCTTTGACAAAGGAGCAAAGGAAATTCAGTGGAGAGAAGATCATCTTTTCAACAAATGGTGCTGGACACCCACAGGCAAAAAAATAAATCTAGACATTCCCCCTTACACCTGTTGCAAAAATTAAGTCAAAATGGATAACTGACCTATATGTAAATTCCAAACTTTAACATTTCTGGAAGATCACATGGGAGAAAATCGAGCAGACTTTAGATTTAACCATGACTTGTTAGATTCAACAGCAAAAGCATGATCCATGAGAGAAGAAAATTGCTAAATTGGATTTTATTAAAATTAAAAGCTTCTGCTGTGCAAGAGACACAATTGAGGGAATGAAAAGAGAAGCCTCAGTCTGGGAGAAAATCTTTACAAACTACGTATCTGTTAAAGTAGGGACCTATATCCAAAATGTACAAAGAATTCTGAAAACTCCACAATAAGAAAACAAAGCACCTGATTAAAAAATGGACAAAGGTCTGAAGAGGCACCCCACCAAAGAAGATAAACATATGAAAAGATGTTCAACATCATTAGGGAATTGCAAATTCAAACAACAAGATACCCCTGGACACCTATTATTAGAGTGGCCAAGTCCAGAGCACTGTCAATACTAAATGCTGGCAGGTATGTAGAACAGTAAGAATGCTTATTAATTGCTGGTGGAAATATAAAATTGTACAGCCACTTTGGAAGACAGTTTGGCAGTTTCTTATAAAACTAAACGTACTTCTACCATACGATCCAACAACCACGATCCTAGTATTTGCCAAAATGAGTTGAAAACCTAGGTCCACACAAAAACCTGCACACAGGTGTTTATAACAGCTTTATCCATAATTGGCAAAACTTGGAAGCAACCAAAATACTCTTCAATAGATCAAGGGGTAAATAAACGGGTACATCTAGACCATAGAACCTTCTCAGCACTAAAAAGAAAGGAGCTATCAAACCACTAAAGACGTGGAGGAAAATATTTTTTAATGTTTATTTATTTTTGAGAGACAGAGCACGAGCAGAGAAGGGGCAGAGAGAGAGGGAGACACAGAATCCGAAGCAGGCTCCAGGCTCCTAGCTGTCGGCACAGAGCCCGACACGGGGCTCAAACCCACAAACTACAAGATCATGACCTGAACCAAAGTAGGATGCTTAACCTGACTGAGCCACCCAGGCGCCCCAAGACATTGAGGAATTTTAAATGCATATTACTAAAGTGAAAAAAGCCAATCTGGAAAAGCTGTATACTGTATGACTCCAATGACATGAATTTCTGGAAAAGATCAAACTATGGAGACAGGAAGCATATCAGTGGTTGCCAAGGGTTGCAAGAGAAACACGGAATGTTTAGGGCAGTGTAACTATCACGTATGCAAAATGGCGCGGCCACTTTGGAAGACAGTTTGACAGTCTCTTAAAAAGGCAAACATAGTCTTACCATATGATCCAATAACCATACTCCTACTTATT
Organism: Proteles cristata cristata; assembly: GCA_017311185.1. Lineage (NCBI taxonomy): Eukaryota > Metazoa > Chordata > Mammalia > Carnivora > Hyaenidae > Proteles > Proteles cristata. Next base: position 74,721 of record JAESUZ010000781.1, read on the forward strand.
TATCCAAATGAATCGAAAACTTGTGTTTTCACAAAAACTTATATATAAATGTTTATAGCTTTATTCAGAATTGCCAAACTTGGAGGTAACAAAGACGTCCTTCAATAAGTGAATGCAGAGACAAACTGTGGTACATCATTATAACGGGATTTTACTCATTGATAAAAAAAAGGATCTGGGGTGCCTGGGTGGCTCAGTCCATTGAGCGTCTGACTTTAGCTCAGGTCACGATCTCACAGTTTGTGGGTTTGAGCCCCGTGTCGAGCTCTGTGCTGACAGCTAGCTCAGAGCCTGGAGCCTGCTTCTGATTCTGTATCTCTCTCTCTCTCTCTGACCCTCCCCTGCTCACACTGTCTCTCTCTCTCTCTCAGAAATAAATAAAACATTAAAAAAAAAAAAAAGAAAGGATCTATCAAGCAATGAAAGACATGGAGTAACCTTACATCCACATTGGTAAATAAAAGAATCCAGTCTGAAAAGGCTACAAACTGTATAATCCAACTTTTGGACATCATGGAAAAGTAAAACTATAGAGACAGTAAGAAATAAGTTTTTGACAGGGTTCAAGGTCAGGAGGAGGGAGGAGTGGGTGGAACACAGGAGATATTTAGCGCAATATAACTATTATACATATAATACATATATACGTATACATACATATATGGATATATACGTACATATATAGATACATGTATACATAACATGATATATTTTTAAAAAAACATATAACTGTATAACCCGAAGAGTGAACCCAAATGTAGACTATGGACTTTATAAATGATAATGTCTCAATATTGGTTCTTCAATTGTAACAAATGTACTACATCGTTACAAGAGGTTAATATTAAGAGAAACTGATGAGGGGAGAGGAATGGAGATATATGGGTGCTCTCTGTACCTCCTGCTCAATTTTTCTGTAAACCTGAAGGGCTCTAACAAATAAAATCTATTATTTAAAAATATATACTTACCATGAATACACTTACCATATGACCCTGTAATTCCATGCCCAAATATTTACTGTGTACTTTAGAGAAATGAAAACTTATGCCCCCACACAAAATCTGTACATCGATGTTTATAGCAGCTTTATTCATAATAGCACCAAGCTAGAAACAACCCAAATGTTCTTCCACGGGCAAATGGATAAACGGACAGTGCTACATCCATAAATTGAAATCCTGCTCAGCAATGAAAATGAGCAAACTAGAGATATGTGCAACCACATGGTTGTGTCTCAAATGCATTTCTCTAAGTGAAGGAAGCCAGACTCAAAAGGTCACACATGGTTTGATCTCATCTCTGACATTCTGGAAAAGGCAGAACTCCAGGGAGGGAGAACAGGTAAGTGGTAACCAGGGGCTGGGAGAGTGGAATGTTTGGCTATAAAAAGGTAGGATGAGCTAATATTTAGTGGCGCGGAAGCTGTTCTGTATTCTGATTGGAATGGTAGTTGGACGACTCTCGCATTTTGGCAAAATTCATATAATTAATTGTATGCTGAAAAAGGAGATTATCAGGGGTCCCCTGCACGGCTGTGGCTCGGTCGGTTGAGTGTCCGACCTCGGCTCAGGTCATGATCTCACAGTTCGCGAGTTCAAGCCCCACATCGGGCTCCGTGCTGACAGCTCAGAGCCTGGAGCCTGCTTCGGATTCTGTGCCTCCCTCTCTCTGTGCCTTTCCCCTGCTCACGCTCTGTCTCTCTCTCAAAAATAAATAAATATTTAAAAAAAATTTTTTTAAAAGGAGATTGTCGTACTAAATGTAAATTACAATATATGGAAGGTAACAGATGCTTTTCATATAAATGCTGCATGCACCACAGAAATAAGGTCTATCATTGTTAGATCCTCAAGCTAAGCAGCCTTGGAAACTTAGATTTTTGCTTTAAAGAAAAAAAAGCTAAATAGTGCTGCATTTTTTTCTTACCAGTCAACTTGATTCAGAGACAAATGAATCATTTCAGAAGCGTTCTTCTCAGGTAGTCCTAAATATAAAGATTAAGACATAATTGTCAGAGAAATTTCCATAGATTCCCCCACACCATCTCCTGTATTTTATCAGTATAATCTGGAAGACTTTGGGAACTACCCTATTTAAAAGATAATGGCTCGGGGTGCCTGGGTGGCTTAGTCGGTTGAGTGTCCGACTTTCGCTTAGGTCATGAGCTCGCGGTTCGTGGTTTGAGCCCCGCGTCGGGCTCTGTGCTGACTGCCAGCTCAGAGCCTGGAGCCTGTTTCAGAGTCTGTATCTCCCTCTCTCTCTGACCGTCCCCCGCTCACGCTGTCTCTGTCTCTCTCTCTCCTAGAAATAAAAAAAAAAAAAAAAGATAATGGCTCAAGTAAACCCCATTGTTCAATTTTGTTTTTTGTTTGGTTTTGTTTTAAATGCAGACTTTGGTTTAGTAGGTCTGGGTTGGGCCCAAGGATCTGCATTTCCTTATTTTTTAATGTTTATTTATTTTAGAGACAGAGAGAGACAGAGCATAAATGGGAGGGACAGAGAGAGAGCTGTCAGCACAGAACCCATGCAGGGCTCGAGGGCACAAACCATGAGATCATGACCTAAGCCGAAGTCTGATGCCCAACCGGCTAAGCCACCCAGGTGCCCCATATTGGATAATTTTTATTCAAGTTCACTGATTATTTCCTGTGTCATCTACATCCTCCTATTGAGCCCTTCTGATGAGGGGTTTTGTTTATTTGTTTGTTTGTTTGTTTGTTTTTTGGCTAATGCAGTTTTCAATCATAAAATTTCCATTTTTAAGGGTACTTATTTCTTTGCTGAGATTTTCTACCTTCTTTGTTTACTTCAAACGCATCGCTAATTGTTGAAGCATATTTATGATCCTTGTTAAATCCTTCATTAGATATTTCCAATATTTGGGTCATCTCGGCATTCACGTCTGTTCAACATCTTTTCCCCTTCAAGTTGAGATCTCCTGGCTCTTGGTACGCGGAGTGGTTTTTTGCTTGTATCCTGGGTATTCTTGGATTGGGGTTATGATGTTACGAGATTTCACTTCATATTTATGTCTTATTATTTATCATTTCCAAGCTGAGATATTAGCGACAGTTCTCTTCACACAAGCAGCCTCTGTGGCTGGAGATCGCAGACTGGCCCTGCTCTCACAAACCACGACGGTCAAGATCAAGTGTGGGAAAGACAGGTGTTTCTGAGTTGCTGAGTCGGTGCATCAGCCAGGCTCTGCGCTCATACAAACAGACCCTAAACCTCTGTTCGGCTAAAAGTAAAGTGGCTTTCCCAGACCTAGCACGGTTCGAGGGTTCGATTCTCAGGGCCAGCCGCCTCCCCCCGCCCCGTTCAGGAACCAGAGGTGGTACCTCGTTGCTTTGTGGGGTGTTCAATAGTCTCCATGCTCACAGTACGTCTCCGTAGATGCCCGAGGCCAGGATAAGAAGCCACCTGGCTGCTAGAGCCAGTAGATAACTTAGTTCTCATACAACGGGTCCACGGGCCTCCAGTGGAGAGACAGAATTGTCTCCTTACTGGGACAGAGTGGCAGGCAGGCCCCGCTCTCAGCCACGGCCCGCAAAGATTCTCACCGGCGGAGAGGCAGAGCCACCTCCTTTCCGTGGTGGGACCACCAGCAGATTGGGCATTCCGGCCCAGCACCTGCAGCCGCTTGCCAGCCGACACGCGGAGCCACCTCACCGAAGTAGGGTAGTCAATGGATTCCGTTTTTTGTTGTTTTTTTTTCCACACCGTCTTTATAGGTATCAACCTGCCAGGAAGCAAGGCGAGGGCGTTATTCTCAGGACTGGATAGTCAGATCCCCACTCCCGGAATCCTGGGGCCAGCAGGGGGCCAGCTTTGTTTCCCCCCATGGTGTACGGTTATAGCAGAGCTAGGGCTCTCAGGAAGGTGCTCCCATTGAGGATGTGCCCCTTTACCAGGAAATCCAACGGCCAAATGGGGGTCAGGCCTAGCTTTTTTCTTTTTCTGTGTGTTGGCTGTGCTTTTTGGCGTTCCTGGGTTTAGATCTTCCCCTGGGCTTAGTCTGAAATAAATAGGAGGCAAATCTATCTATCTATCTATCTATCTATCTATCTATCTATCTATCTATCTATATCACCAGTGGGTTATTTCTTGAGTCCCAAGGTTCATAGAAGGTCTGTCTGCTTTTCTCCACAATTCAGAATCTTCTGCTGTCCATTTAATTTTTTTTTTTTTTAATGGTTTTATTTATTTCTCGGAGAGAGAGAGACAGCGTGAACAGCGGAGGGTCAGAGAGAGAGGGAGATGCAGACTCTGGAATAGGCTCCAGGCTCTGAGCTGGCAGTCAGCACAGAGCCCGACGCGGGGCTCGAACCCACGAACCGCGAGATCATGACCTGAGCGAAAGTCAGACGCTTAACCGACTAAGCCACCCAGGCGCCCCTTAATTTTTTTTTTTAATCCATTAGTAAGAAGAGGGAGGAAAGACTAGGGTAAACTGCTTACATCATGTTTTCTGGATTCTCCATATTTTTCTTACTTTTTTTTTTTTTTAATTTTTGAGAGAGGAGAGCAGAAGCAGGGGAGGAGGGGGGAGAGATAGAGAGAGGAAATCCAAAACAAGCTCCAGGCTCAGAGGCTGACGCAGGGCTCAAACTCAGGAATTGTGAGATCATGACCCGAGCGGAAATCAAGAGTCAGACACTTAATCGACTAAGTCAGCCAGGCACCCCTTGAACTGTGTGTTAAATTGGTTAAAACAGGTCACATGTTCCTGTTTTTTTGTGGCTCATCCTTCTTTGTTAACTTCAGCTCAGTCATGATCTCACAGTTCGTGAGTTCGAGCCCCGCGTCGGGTTCTGTGCTGACAGCTTGGAGCCTGGAGCCTGCTTGGGATTCTGTGTCTCCCTCTCTCTTCCTGACTCTCTTTCTTTCTCTCAAAAAAAAATGAATACACATTAAAAAATTTTAAATTAAAAAAACCCACAAAATTCAGACATCCTACAGGTTTGTCACACTGTTGCCTTTCTCTACTTGGCAAAGTGTCACTTTCACCCAAGGACAGTAGCTCACTAAGGCATTCTCCACTATCTCCTGAGCATGACGACAGTGCCCGACCTGCACACAGTCTCCCAGACTCCCAGGGATATGAGACAGCTTATGAAGCCCCTCGTTGACTCTATTTGCTTGGATCTCACTGTTGGACATCTCTTGCTGCTGTGAGGTCCTATTGCTTATCTGAACCACCATTGAGGCTAGGTGTGATGTTGGCCTTCCTCCGTGATCTGCCACTAAAATTGCTATTGTTTTTCAAACTGCTCCATTGTATACTGGTTTTCTGTGCTCTGATGCAAATCAAGAGCCTTTGCCTCCTGTAGCCGAGAAGAAGAGACGAGCAGCCTCAAGCTAAAATGACAGATTCCTGCTGTTCTTACTAAGGTTCAATAGTTTTTCTCGAATAAATGCTTCTCAGTTTCATGTCTGACTTCAGCGAGTTTCCAGAGTCCTAATATGGGTGTGTTTGTTCATTTAATCCAGTTTTATCACGGCTTTTGAGGGGGAGGATTTACTGAGCTCCTCACTTCACCCTTCTGGAAGTTGTATTCCCTGGGCAATGCAATTTTCTCTCTAATTAGGAAGGCCGTGTACTGAGCGTAAGATGAAGCCCGATTTCGAATTCTATCATTCCTTCCTCTTTTATATATGCGGTAATATAGCAATGAATGTGTTAATAGCTAAATGGGATCAGGGGGCCAGAAACTCCCACAAGACCCAACAGTAAGTAGATGAGCAAACAGGGAGAGTACACTTCTGGTCCCGTCCAGCCAAAAGTACCTAAGTACTTTGTCAGGTGTTAAATAACAGAAATTCAACTGAGTGTGTGTATATATATATATTTTTTTAATTTTTTAAAAGCTTATTCATTTATTTTGAGGGAGACAGAGACAGCATGAGTGGGGGAGAGGAGAGAGAGAGAGAGAGAGAGAGAGAGAGAGAGAGAATCCCAAACGGGCTCTGAGCTGTCAGCCCTGAGCCAGATACCAGGCTGAACCAACGAAGCCGTGAGATCATGACCTGAACCAAAACCAAAAGTCTGACTCTTAACCGACTGAGCCACCCAGGCACCCCCTAACTAATGTTTATATGTTGATTTGGGATCCTGCAAGCTTTACTGAATTCATTGACTAGTTCTAATAGTTTTTGGTGGAGCCTTTAGGGTTTTCCAGGTAAAAGATCATATCATCTGAAACAAAGATAATTTTACTTCCTCATAAATGATTTGGATGTCTTTTATGTATTTTTTTTTTTTGCCTCACTTCCTCTGACTTGGATGCCTAGTACCATGCTGAATAGAAATGGTGAGAGTGAGCATCCTTGCCTCACTCCTGATCTTAGGAAAAGGCTTTTAATTTTTCACCGTTGAGTGTGATGTTAACTGTGGGCTTGTCATATATAGTTTTTATTATGTTGAGGTACTTGTTTCCTGTACCTAATATTTTGAGAGTTTTTGTCATGAAAGGAGGTTGAATTTTGTCCATTTTTTCTGCATTTATTGAGTTGATCATAGGATTTTTACGATTTATTTTGATAATCCCTGCTGAGTGACAAGTTATGGGGAAAAGCCCCACCGCTGTGTCTGAAGTTATTTGAGGTCAGTTGTGAGTGTGGGTTGTGGAATAATTTTAAGTCGAATCACTAGCATTCAAGGGATCTCAAATCTTTGGTTTTCAATGGATTTGGGTTTGGGTTGGGTTTTTTTTTGGGGGTGAGAGCTGGTCGCCTGAAAGACGCCTGAAAGACGGAGCCCTGATTAGAAGTTTGGAATTTTTTCAGCCCTGCCCCCCAGGGCTACAGAGAGAAGGGCTGCAAATGGAGTTAATGATCAGTTATGCCTATGTGATGAAGCCTTCTTAAAAACCCCAGTAACACAGGATTCAGAGAACTTCCAGGAGGGAGAATACATCACATCCGAACCAGGATGGTGACACACCCTAACTCCATGAGGACAGTAGCTCCTGTGTTCAGGACCCTCCCCGAACTCATCTTATATATCTCTTCATCTGGCTGTTCACCTATAGCCTTTATTGTTTTTAAATTTTTAACATTTATTCATTTTTTTTAGAGACAGAGCGGGAGCGGGAGAGGGGCAGAGAGAGAGAGGGAGACACAGAATCCGAAGCTTAGGCTCCAGGCTGTGAGCCATCAGCACAGAGCCTGACGCGGGGCTCGAACTCAAGAACTAAGAGATCATGACCTGAGCCAAAGTTGAACGCTTAACCCCGTGGATGCTTAACCGACTGAGCCACCCAGGATCATATCCTTTAATAAATAGGCTTCGATAAATTGATGAGTATAAGTGTTTCCCTGAGTTTTGCGAGCTGCCCTAGCAAAGTAATTGAAATCAGAGAAGGAGTCATTAGAACCTCGGTCTATGGACAGCTGGTCAGAAGCAGAGTTGAAGGAGTCATTAGAACCTCGGTCTATGGGCAGCTGGTCAGAAGCAGAATTGATAACCTGGATTTGTGAATAGCATCTGAAGTGGGGGGTACAATTTTGTGGGACTGAGCCCTTCAACCGTGAGATCTGCCACTATCTGCAGGTAGATAGTGTCAGGATTGAATTAAGATTGTCAAACACCCAGGGGTGCCTGGGTGGCTCAGTCTGTTAAGCGTCTGACTTCGGCTCAATTCATGATCTCAGGTCATGGGTTCAAACCCGGCGCTAGGCCCTGTGCTGACAGCTCAGAGTCTGGAGCCTGCTCAGGATTCTATGTCTCCCTCTCTCTCTCTGTCCCTCCTGCTCTGTGTGTCCCTCTCTCTCTCTCTCGAAAATAAACATTAAGCGTTTTTTTTTAAATTGTAAAACACCCAGCTCGTGTCACAGAAAATAGCCTGATGTAGGGGAGAAACCTCCACGCATTTGGTTACCAGAAGTGTCAGAAGTAAAGTGTTCTGTGTGAGTGTTTAGTATTATGATCCCGGAAAGATAGGATAAAATAGGCAGAGAGGGGAAGGTTAGGACCTGAGGTCCCTGGGTGGGGAAAAACACATAGTTTGGAACAATGCTGGGAACATTTGACCACAGCAAACCCCCTGAGGCGTAAGGTCCCTCTTAAGAATGCAACAGACCCCACCTACTCCCCCTCAGGTTCCCCTCAGGAATTTGACAATCAAAATACCTAACTAAACAAAGTAAACCATTAAACTTATGTTATACAAGGGACTGTATGACCAGTCTGACCCCTCACACAAATGGAGTCGAGCCCATCAGGACCGGATAGCCCAGCACCTAGAGCTATCCAGCCAGTAAGGGGAGGACCTGGGAAGGAGCGAGAGGGAGAGAAAGGGGGTGCTGACCAGCACCTTAAAAAACAAGGACCCTTGCCCATAGTTGTGGGCGTTCACTTTCAAATGCCCCCCTCTCCCCCTCTAAAGAGAGCTTTCCTACTCTTCTTCCTTTCTGATCTTAGATTCTAATAAATTTCTGCCTGCTGCTCATGTTGTGGCCACATCTTCATTTTTCAAAGGGGTGAGACAACGAAATCTGGGTATTGAGGTAAAAATATCCTGTACCAGTAAGAGGAGGAAAGGAGACACACAGATGGCAGTCTCCTCGTAGGGAACAACTGGGTATTTCTCTACACTAGCAGACGACTGAGTAGCTTTTTCTGAATCAGCTGATGTCAGAGAAATGAGACTTGCTGGAATGGTTCTGGCGAGCAGGGGGAGGAACAGAGAGAGAGAGAGAGACACAGGATCGGAAGTAGGCTCCAGGCTCTGAGCTGTCAGCACAGAGCCCGATGTGGGGCTCGAACTCACGAACCGCGAGATCATGACCTGAGCCGAAGTCGGATGCTTACCTGGCTGAACCACCCTGGCGCTCCAAAATGTATCCAACTTTGAGAATTTGGTTCACTAGATGAATAAATAAGTAAATGAAAACTAATAAGGAAAAGTGCCATATTCTAGTCTTTGGTTACTGTTATTTGCAATAGCTATACAAACAATAAAAGACAACGCTGGCTTCGATCTTGATACTACACCAAATTCAGATTTCAGTGAGGCTGAGCTTCAGCCACTAGCTTCAGAGCTTCCCCTCAAATGAAACCTGGGGCGCTTGGGTGGCTCAGTCAGTTAAGCGTCTGACTCGATTTTGGCTCAGGTCATGATTTCCCGGTTCGTTAGTTGGAGCCCCGAGTCGGGCTCAGTGTTAGTAGTGTGGAGCCTGCTTGGGACTCTCTCCCCCTCTCTCTCCCACTCCCCTGCTCATGCTCTCTGTCTCTCTCAAAATAAATAAATACATTTGGGGGAAAAAATGCAAACTTATACTTATAAGAAACTTACAACAGGAAGTACCTCTAAGCCCTCTGATCACCAAGAATGTAGCCAGGGTTGGGGGAGGACGAAACCAAGAAGGTGACATGTGAAAGAATTGTTTTCGTTTTGTAGATCGGCATCCTCAGCCCCCTGAGGAAGCTTCGCTGTGCTAGATTGGGGACAGTAGCAGATTGGGGCGGTGTCTTTGGTCTGAAGGCTGCTGGGTGGGAGAACGTGTTTGGGTTGGTGCAGGACCCACGGCTCGCTGTGGAATAATTCCAGATGGCCGTACGTGATCCAGACACTCCCGAGGGAATGGCCAGTCTGCTGGACTGGACAAAAGCCACCCCAAAGGCTTTTTAATTCTTAGAAAGGGGACTGACCTTAACCCCGACGAATGCCAAATGGAACACCCCAGGTGGAGCAGCTGATACGCTTAATATGCAAACCAAGTGGGACTAACTTTCTGTTGCCTGAGCCCATTATTCAGGTCGTGGTAAATGCTGTGGTTGAGCCCCCGCCAAGGGCACCTGGGTGGCTCAGTCGGTCAAGCATCTGACTTTGGCTCAGGTCATGATCTCATGGTTCGTGAGTTCAAGCCCCGCATCGGGCTCTCTGCTGTCAGCATGAAGCCTGGACTCTGCTTCTGATTCTGTGTGTGTCTCTCTCTCTCTGCCCTCCCTCACTGGTTCTCTCTCTCTCCCTCTCAAAAATAAATAAACATTTTTAAAAAGGGGGGGGGCCTTTTCACACGGGCACCCCGCGTGACCTTTTTGCAGCCCCAAAGGACAGTTCAGGAAGCCTTACTGAATTTGCTATCTCAGTTTCCTCTCTGTAGATGCTAATAAAAATATTAGGCCAATTAACAAGAGAATGGGGAAAGGTAGAGGAACGAATCAAGAGCCTAGTCTGAGCGGGGGGCGGGAATTTTAAGCGGTTATGAAGGAGTAGAGGGCATAAAGCAAATGTCGGTAAGGAGCAAAGCAAAGAGGAAACAGAAAAGAGAAATGGGAGTAATAAAATGGACATTGATGGGGTTAAAACAAAGATATGAATACGGCACAACCAGAGGTGGGGTGGAGCAGGGAGTCTCCTGCTGGTGCCCCAATATTAAAGGGCCCCAAACAAGTTCAATTCCATTTCTCCCAATTTGGAAATGTTTTTAAAGCCTGCGGACACAGATTAAAATGAGAAACGTGACTGACAATCTCTTGTGCTTGTGGCCGAGGTGAAACAGAATAGTCGAGTTAAAGATTGACCACAGAGGGCCAGGGCCCCCCTGGGCTTGACACCCTCACTGGGAACCCAAAGCCTTTGGCACGCAAGTGGATAAAATGGTCACGGGGCCGAGAAGAGAAGTTTGCGGGACTGCCTGATACAGGAGCCCCACACGCTGTGCTCACCAAACCCATTGGTGGAGTTCCAATGTGGGCTACAATCAGATTGAGAGACTATAAAAATAGCGCAGCCTGTAAGGTTATGAGATTTGCAGTGTTTAAATAGTATCTGATGCAGTTGTATCTCCTTTACCTGAATTTTTTTTTCTAGGAGAGAGAGAGAGACACACAGCGTGACCAGGGGAGGGTCAGAGAGAGAGGGAGATACAGACTCTGAAACAGTCTCCAGGCTCTGAGCTGGCAGTCAGCACAGAGCCCGACGCGGGGCTCAAACCCAAGAACCGCGAGATCGTGACCTAAGCGAAAGTCGGACGCTTAACCGACTAAGCCACCCAGGCGCCCCACCTTTACCTGAATTTCTTATGGGAATGGATATTAAGTCTGGCTGTACCAAGACCTGTTGATGAAGCTCTAATGGAGGCTACAGTTAGGAAGGTAAAGGTTGATGGACTTAAACTCAGAGTTTATAGGAGAACTGGAATGTTTGAACAGGCTTTATGTGAAGGGGTTGCATCTCTTTTACGTGATTGCTTTATGGGGACGGACATTGTATCTGACTGGGGAACGTGTGCCCTACCTAGTACTATAAAACAAAAGACCTGTAAATCCACCCTTCAAGTGATGTGAATTAGGCATGCAAAATGGAAGCCAGTAAGGTGGTGGGAGCCCCCACAGTGTGGATTAGAAGCTTGAAGCGCTGGTACGAACAAATTCTCTGTGTGATAGCCCTATGTGGAGCTTTCTAGATTTCTGGAATATGGGGGAGAGGGAGTCACAGACTGAAACAGGCTCCAGGCTCTGAGCTGGCCGTCAGCACAGAGCCCAACGTGGGGCCCGAACCCACGAACCGCGAGATCATGACCTAAGCGAAAGTCAGACGCTTAACCGACTAAGCCACCCAGGCGCCCCTATGGGGGAGCTTCTCTCTGAGTCATGTTTGTCAGCATATCGCTTTCCCCAACTGTTAGTTATCGTTGCTTTATGTAGAAGCGACAGAGCCATTTGCCTGTAAACAGTTTTGATCAATGTCCCACCTCCCACTCCCCCACCCCACCCCCCATCCCCGGGGAAGTGACTTTAGTATTGACTGAGTTTTGAATTCGGTTAGACAAGACAAATCTTTTGAGCTAGTCTTCTGAGGAGCCACCAGACAGATCAACCGAGGACAACCCTTGCAAGCGGCGTCCATTCTGCACCTCTTGGTATTGTCAAGGCTGGGCTGAGGAGCAAAAAATCAGACTAGTGCTAAGTTCAAACACCAAAAGCTCACTCTAATTAGCAAGATTCAGCTGTTTTTCTTGAATAAGTGCTCCCTGGGTTGTTGCAAGCTTTTGGTTAGTTTCCAGAGTTCCAGAAATACTGATTCTGACAGTTTCTGATAGTTTTGTCATTGCTTTTATGGAGAGGTGGGCTTTTGAAGTTTCTTACTCTGCCCATTTTTCTCCCATCATCTCTGCACACATACTTTTAATCAGAGTGAGCCCGGTACATAGAAAAGCAAATACGTTTATTGATGGATAGGTTGTTTTCCAAACTGTCTCTTCAAATTCTGTCTTCCATTTTTTCAATTTATTTTTTTTAACGTTTTTGTATTATTGAGAGACAGAGACAGAGCATGAGCGTGGGAGGGGTGGAGAGAGGAGGAGACACAGAATCGGAAGCAGGCTTTAGGCTCTGAGCTGTCAGCACAGAGCCTGACAGCGGGGCTCGAACTCACCAACCATGAGATCATGACCTGAGCCGAAGTCGGTTGCTTAACTTACTGAGCCACCCAGGCGCCCCAAAATTCTGTCTTCCTTATAAGAAAACATGCTGGGGCGCCTGGGTGGCTCAGTGGGTTAAGGATCCGATGTTGGCTCAGGTCACAATCTCACAGTTTGTGGGTTTGAGCCTAACGTCGGGCTTTGTGCTGATAGCCGGAGGGAGCCTGGAGCCTGCTTCGGATTCTGTGTCTCCCTCTGTCTCACAAACAAATAAATACACTTTAAAAAAAAAAAAAAATAAGAAAACATTCTGCTCAAACTTCTGAAGAAAATAAGCTGAGATTCATATCTCGTTTTTACGTCGCAAGCCCACATAAGGACAAACAAAACTCTGGAGATATCCAGTGATCACCAGAGTCCCTCTGTCACCAAGGTGAAATGGAAGAGGTAGGCCAGCATCGAAAAGAAACTAGGGATGAATGAGAAAAAAGACAGGTGGCGAGTACTTATCCAAGTTACAGGTTTCACATAGGTAGAGCCAATCCAAGTAAATCAAACCTTGTGTGTGTGGGACGGGGGGCCACCTAGTACTTTTTGCCACCTCAAAATAGGCATGGACCATAAAGTCAGATTAAGGACCCACGTTTCCTTCATGGAGAAGTGAAATCATTTCTGTGTTACTTGGTTTTTGTTTTTGTTTTTTAATTAATTTTTTAATTTTAATTCCAGTACAGTTAACATGCAGTGTTATGCTAGTTTCAGGGGTACAATAGTGTGATTCAATAATTGTATACGTTACTCAGTGCTCATCATGATAAGTGTGCTCTTAATCGCCACCTGTGTTACTTTAAAATGCAGAAAATGGGGGGTGCCTGAGTGGCTCAGTTGATGAAGCTTCCAACTCTTGATTTCGGCTCAGGTCATGATCTCAGTTTGTGGGTTGGAGCCCCGTGTCAGGCTCTGTGTTGACAGTGCAGAGCCTGCTTGGGATTCTTTCTCTCTCTCTCTCTCTCTCTCTCTCTCCTCTCTCTGCCCACACAAGCTCGCTCGCGCTCTCTCTCAAAATAAATAAACTTAAAACATTTTTTTAATAATGCAGAAAATGGAAACAAAAATCAGAAGCTTCTTTCCTACTGAGCCAGACCCCATATCAGGACCACACTGTGGCTAGGCACGTGATAAGAAATGTGTATAATAATTCTACTGACTCATTTATTCCCAAAGTGACGCCCTGTTTATTAGTGGCAATCTATTTAGAAGCCCCAGGCACATTTGAACAGTGTTTGTTGAGCGAAGAAAAAGATACATTGTAGTGCACTTGTATTTATCATTGTTGGATGTGCCAACAGTCTATAAGATGGGAGTTAAATAAACTAATCATTAGAAAGAATCAGAGAGTGGGGCGCCTAGGTGGCTTAGTCGGTTAAGCGTCCGACTTTCGCTTAGGTCATGATCTCGCGGTTCGTGGGTTCGAGCCGCGTCGGGCTCTGTGCTGACTGCCAGCTCGGAGCCTGGAGCCTGTTTCAGTCTGTGACTCCCTCTCTCTCTGACCCTCCCCTGCTCACGCTGTCTCTCTCTCTCTCTCTCCTAAAAATAAATAAAACATTTTAAAAAAAAAAGAATATTTTAACAAAAAATAGAAAGAATCAGAGAATTTGCTCATTTGAGGATCTTCCAGAGAAATTAGCCTCCATACTTATAAGCTGTTAAATTCATTTCTTTTAGTTGCAGGAAGTCTTCACAATAATCAGGTTCAATGTTTTCACTCAAAAGTTACTTGTTATTGTTAATTACACTAAGCATAAATTATGAATAGGAAATAATATAATGAGCGTTGGGACACCTGAGTGGCTCAGTCGGTTAAGTGTCCAGCTCTCGGTTTCAGCTCAGGTCATGAGCTCACGGTTCATGAGTTTGAGCCCCACATCGAGCTCCATGCTGACATGAAGAACCTGCCTGGGATTCCCTCTCTCCTCTCTCTGCCACCCGCCTCCCCTGTTTGCTCACTCTCTCTCTCTCTCAAAATAAATAAATAAACTTTAAAAAGGAAATAATATAATGAGATTTATATAGCACCATCCTGATTTAGCAAGTATTAACATTGAGTACTACTTTAATTACATCTCATGATTTTCATGGGTAATAATTTCATTGTTTTTTTCCTAAAAATCGCATAATTCTCCAAATGATCCATTCTACTTAGGAGTGCATTTTAAGTTTTGAAATCTGTATGTTGTTTGTCTGTGCTTGCTTTTGTACTCTTTTTATTGTTGATTTCTAATTTAAATTATTTTTTTAATGTTTATTTTTGAGAGAGCGAGACAGAGCATGAGTGGGAGAGGGGCAGAGAGCGGGAGACACAGAATTGGAAGCAGTGACTGATCCACCCAGGCGCCCCTGTTGATTTCTAATTTAAATGTCATGATGGCAAGCAAACATTATCTATCTATACCATACAGATTCTTTGAAATATCTGTGACTACTTTGCAGCCTACCATGAATTAAGTCTTTATAAATGTTTCAAATGAACCTGAAAAAAGTGCATATTTTCTATGTGTTCTATACATGCCCATTAGATATAGGTTAATTTTCCTATTCAAAGTTTTAAATTCTTACTAGCATTGTTTTCTCCTTGGCCAATAAGGGTATATTAAAATTTCCCCCATGATTGTAGATTTCTCAGTTTCTCTTGATAATCCTGATATTTTAAAACTTTATATATTTTAAGGATATGTTATCAGGTACCTACAGGTTCACGATTGTTCCATCTTTGTTCTTTTTAATGTGTCTTGGTGTGATGTGTGTTGTGTTGGGCTAGGGTTATGTAATTCTGTAGTGACAATCCCCAAATCAACGCTTCATGAAAATATTTATTTCTCATTCACATCACAGTATTTAGGCAACATGAATGGACTTTATTCAAGGGTTTAAAAATTTTTTTTTAATGTTTTATTTATTTTTAGGAGAGAGAGAGAGACAGCGTGAGCAGGGGAGGGTCAGAGAGAGAGAGGGAGTCACAGGCTGAAA